>JABSTQ010000004.1:0-30932 GCA_013358835.2 Ixodes persulcatus | reverse complement strand
TACATTATGAACGCATGTGAAAAATACATTTGCTATAAAGAAAAAAAATTTGATATAAAGAAAGAAAAAAACCATTTTCTATAAAGAAAGAAACCATTGTCTTTCTTGCTGACATCCATCTTACATTGAAATACGTTCTAGAGGCAACAAAATGTTTAGCTGGGCTTGTTGGTTCATGACTGGAAATGAGCGCCAAAGGAACGGGGACAGGTTAAGAAGTGGACGACAACACGGGGCGCACTCACAACAGAAAGTTTATTAGAAAACACACCTGCCTAAATACCTAAAATAACTCTGTCACTTCCAGCGTCCCCCCTCTCTTCTCTCTCTTTTTCCAAATATAGAAGTTCTGGAAGTGACAGGTTTTATTTCTCTAATAAAACTTTCTGTTGCGAGTGCGCCCCGTGATGTCGTCCACTTCTTCACCTGTCTCCGTTCCTTTGGCGCTCATTTCCAGTCGTTCTAGAGGCACCTACGATGTCAATTTTTGACGACATTAGGCTTAAATGGTCGCCGGCTCGTCGAGAAAACTCTTTTTTATTTCTCATCTTCTGATTCAGATAGCGTCATGCTCTTCAACTTTAGCGTTTTATTTCCACCAGCAGCGTCACATTCTCACGGAGTTCCTGTTTTCTGCGATGCTCTACTTACGCTAGCCCCCCCCCCCCCCCCTAAAAAACAAGAAAACAAAAACAAAACATGGTTTTTCTTTTCCCACAAAAACATGTTATATAAAGGAAGAAAAAAAAACATTGAACGTCCATTTAGCACCCTTCCGCTCGTTTAATTTGTGTCCAGGTGCCGCGTGGGTTGGATGGGCGAGCAGTGCGACCAGTGCTGTCCATACCCTGGCTGCCGGCACGGAACCTGCACCAAGCCCTGGGAGTGCCACTGCCAACCTGGCTGGGGAGGATCGCTGTGCGATAAAGGTGGGTCCAGGCGGGCCATCACCTCTCGATGCGAAGCGCAAGTTCGCCCGCTTAATAATAATTGGGGTTACGTGGATATTTATACAGCGTGTAGTTGGTCAACCATTTCAAAGTTGCGACGAGTCACTCGCTGTAGATGAGCAATTTTTTAGACAGTGCAGCACAACCACTAGCCTGGGGTCTAACGTGCACCACGCAGTAGAGATACACGACCGCACGCCGGTACGATGCTCATCCAGATCGAAACGGGCAATCCTTGGGTTCTGCAGCGCAAGCTTTCGCTCCACGCGCTCCAAGCCCACTCGGCCACCGATCCCCCCTTTCGTCCGCTTCTTGCCCATGGGTTGCGGTGACATCAGTACGCCGAGCTCCGATCGGCTTGGACTGGGGAGGATAGTGAGTAGATCTCGAGGAAGCTAACGTTGATTTCTACCCACTATTCCTCCATCAGAGCAAATCAGAGCTCGGGGCGTTCTGACGTCTGTGCAACCCATGTGCGACAAGCAGACGACATTGCGCTCCGCACACTTCGTTTCACGCCAAGTCGTGCCGCAACCAAAGCTGCGATCCCATGGGGCCGATCAAGTAGCCCAAAAAGTACACCGTCACGGCACTTCGGTCGTCTTTGGGCGTTTGATATAACCGGCTCAAACCAATCACGCACGTAAAAAAACGCGAAGGACCACATTGCATTCACAGTGAGTGAGTGATTTGTTTTTGTTGATGATAGCAAACGCAGAAAGACGGCAGTGACGATGCACTTTTGGTACTGCTTGGTTGGTTCCATGCGGAGCGCAAGTTCGTCTGCTTCTTTTGCAGGGGTTGTCGTGACGTCAGAACGCCGAGCTCCGATTGGTTCCGAATGAAAGATAGTGGCTAGACACCGAGGCAGCTTGAATTGAGGTCTACCGACTATCCTTCAAACAGAGCCAATCAGAGCTCGGCGTCGTTCTGACGTCACCGCAACTCTTGCGCAAGAAGCAGACGGCTTTCTCTCCGCATTGGGTAGTGGTGTTGTCAGCCGTCACACTTAATCTGAACCGAAGCGTAAGAACGACGCCGAATTCAGCACCGCCCTAGAAATCCGCTGATGCCTTTTGATTTTAATGCAGAATCGCAATATGAAGTTAGCTCCTGTTAACACGACCTAAGCCAACCAGACAACGAAAGCAAAAAAAAAAAAAAAAAACGAGAAAAATGAGACATTTAGAATTCTTTTTAATGCCAAATTAAAGCGCAGCTCTTCAGGAGGGGGATCGGAGGGTACAGAGGGGAGGGAATGCCCCTCCTCCTCTCCTCTTCCGCTCCCATTTATTAAAAATACGTGCTAAATTTTTCTCTAAATTTAGCAAAAATGTCCCCGCTAAATTTAGCGGGGAAGTTTGCCTGCTAAATTTAGCGGGAAATTTAGAAAAATATTTCCCGCTAAATTTAGCGGGAAGTTTAGCGAAAATGTTCGCGCTAAATTGAGCTGGAAATTTAGCGAAAATTTTTCCGCTGAATATAGCGGGGAAGTTTTGCAAAAGTATTCCGGCTAAATTTAGCAGGGATTCCCATAATGCAACGCGCGGTTACGCCCAGTTGCATTATTCCCATAATAAAACGCGCGCGGTGACGCCGACGGCGACGCCGGTGAACCCAGAAACGGGCTCCTAAAAAATGCGCTCTAAAAAAAAAAAAAAAAGAAAGATGGGAGCACTCCGAAACGCTTCCAGAAGGCTTCGCCAGTTGAGAAAGCTTCAAAACAAGTTCAGTCAAACCCGTTTATAACGAACAGCAGGAAGCGCTACGATCAGTTCGATATAGCAAGTAGTTCGATATAGCAAAAACCATTTACAACATACTTCCACGATGCGTTCTTTGTAAGGCGAGAGCTTCTCTTTCTCTCTCCTCTCTTCGCTTCCATTTTGGAACAAAACGCTGGAAATATATATATATATATTTTTTTTTTGCATGCGTGCAGAGTTTTTTTTTTTTTTTTTTGCTTTCTCCCCTTCTGAATCACTTCTCTTCGTAGGCAACCGCTTTGGGATGAAGTTTGTTTTTTTTGTGCGTGTGTGCAGTGTTTTTTTTAGCTTTCTCCTTTTGACGATAAAACTTAATTGGCGTATAGACCACGTGACGTCAAGTCACGTGCCCTAAACACCAATTTAGTTTCTCAGCTAAATTTAGCGGGAAATTCACAGACATAATTTGGGGATTGGGTGTTCCGTACTAAAAAGCATTTCATGCTTTAAAAAAAGGTTTTTTCTTAGATTGTTCGTACCAGGTGCATAGTCCGGCTCATGGTTCATAGTGAGAACCTGGTGCCTATTTTCCGCACGCAAATGTACGTAACATAACCCGCCTCGGCAAATGCCTCCTTTATTAGGTCACAAAGGAGCTTGTGTCATGCATAGGTCATCATTACCATATTCTGTCATTCGTGTAATTCTTTCAGGCTTCTCATAATGAACGACCCAGAAAAGGCAACAAGATATCCACGTATAGTCCGCACCTGTAGATAGTCCGCACAGGGTAAATTTTCAACTTTTATACATGTATAGTTGGCGGCCTACGGTCAAAAACGGGAAAAAAGAAATGGTGCTAAGCTTTTGGGACGATTTCAGAGCTGAAGTTCTGCGAGGACCACTCGCCGTGCAGCGAGGGTTCGACCTGCGTGAACAAGGCGGAGGAAGACGGCTTCTATCAGTGCCTCTGCCCGGACAAGCTGGCCGGCAGGAACTGCACCGTGCCCGTCAGGAGGAACAAGTTTCTCTCGGAACACGCCCTTTTCGGGACCACGTCGTCCAGAAACAAGTTCTTTTAGCGACGCCCAGGAGTCAGCCTGGATGCAAGCGGTACCACCTAAAAGAATGACGTCATCGTTTCTGGACCTCCGACCAGCTCCCAATGGCGCCTTTGCCATTGGGGGCGGGTCGGATTGGCGTCGCCGCGTGCATGCGTCGTCGCGCTCATAGCGACGCGCCGCAAGACGCGCTGACGTAGTCGCTGATGCAAACTAGGCGACACTGCGTGAATTTTTAGGTGATGTCCTTTACGAGAGAGGAAATGGGATGCCTTGCCTTCTACTTGGTACGACACACGGCGTCTTCCATAACGGCCGCATTTCTACAAGAAACCCTTTTCCAACGCCGGTCCTGAAACGCCGAGCTATACGTGCGGAGCCATCGGTAGACAATCACTATGATCATGCGCAGTTGTCATGTGAGATTAGATTTCGATAATGAGAAACGCAAAAATACTTTTCATTCCAAGTGGATTAGCCAGTAAATTTGAAATGCTGGCAAGCTGGCAATTACCAGATGGGGGAAGTCTGAAAGCCGATGGGCCAGGGAACGTGTCCTCCATTTTGTATATTTGAAACTCAAGAAAGCGATGTCCTCACTTAATAGAATAAGCCTAAAACTATGCCACTTTGTGGTATTGCGAAAACAATTAAGGAGGGTCAGAGGCCTTGTTCGGCTGCACATTCCAAGTAAAATTGCTTATGGGCCCATGTAAACTGGAACTTAAGCAACTTAGCAAACAACGTTGAAAACCTTTATCCAACTAATTTTTAGAACCACCAATTAAACGCGTAGTCGTGGATACAGGTTTTAGCAAGGAGGATATATAAAAGGAGTACAATTATAGCACATGACAAAAAAAGGTAACAAAACCTGGCGCGCGTCGCATCGACAAGTACAGAACTCATCCCATGGCTGCCTGGGGTGAGAAAAGTTGAACCACACACGCTTTCAAAGTCCACTAAAATACCAGCAGTCATGAACGGCAAGAGCGCTACGATTTTGATGCTGCTTTCATGCAGCAACATTCATTATGATGGTAGCTCATAAGTGAACCGTCGGAGCTGTCTGGACGAGCGGACCGGGACTGCTAAAAGTGGTTTTAGCCAAGCTTGAGATTACTCCTTCATTGTATTTTGCTTGTCGCGTCCTCTACCCACCAATAATCTAATCATTTTATATATTTGTTATCATTAAATATATGCCCAATTCTCGTGGGGTACATTCAAGAAGCGATAAACGTGCCAGTATATATCCACATGCTTGCTGAATTTACACAAGAGTTTGCTTGGTCGTCTGCGAACGCTCAGTACGTGGCACTTGTGAGCCCACAGTAAGTTCAGTGGGGGCACTGCACGTCAGAAAACGATCGATGTAGCTTGTTTTAACTCTTTCGAAATTGTTCTCTTAAACTTTTATTGCATATATATTTTTCTGTCTTTCAGTGATTTTGTTTGTGGGATTGTCACGATTGAACGGGAATTCGTAAATGGTTTCTTTAGATGCGGTGCTTATGCTGTGTCAAATTGCGTGAATGATACACCACCATAATTTATTTATGTTTGTAGCGACGACAGTGCCATTTAAGTTATTGAAACGTCGAGTGAAGCGTCGGAGGTCGATTGCGTCTCATGAGGTACAAGTTTCACTTTTGTAAATAACCACTCGTTTGGGAATGATCATCTGTTTATCTTATTTATTTGCCGGTAACGTAACCTCGGCCTCGTACAGACATTATACGCTATTTTTAGCGTCCTCCATGGTGTTTTATATAGTAGAACTGTGGGAACAGTGGGCTGTCGTATTTTACACTTCTGGAATAAATTTGTATTTGATTGAATTCTACATTGTCTACCCATTTGACTTGGTTTTGTATGGAAAGCACCTTGTTACTCCGATCTCCTGAAAAAACGTGGACGATACGTGGACGATTTTCTGGTATGTTTCCCGATGAACAAAATGACAGAACCCGTGTGCGAAAAGGTCAAGCAGGAGTTCAAGAAAGTGTACAGAGGCCTAGAATTCACATTTGAACAACCGGAGAGACGCAGGCTGCAATTCTTAGACATCGAAATGGCATTTGGAGAAAAGCATACATGCTGGATGTATAAGACCAGAGGGGCAAAAGGCATACTGCCGTACGACTCGGGGCACACTAAGTTGGCTGAAGAGGAGTGTCGCCTCTGGGTGCGTATGGCAGGCCATAAACAAATCATGCCACCACCGAATGTCAGAAGGCCTACGAAGACAAATCACCAGACTACAAACAAGCGGCTACCCAGAACCACTGCTAGTAGCTGTGGCAGAAAAATGCATAGCAACACTCAGAGGCAATCACAAAACCAAGGAAAAGGAACAGATCAAAAAACCACTGGTAGTGATGCCATACATTCATAAATTTTCGCACCGACTGAAAAAGATTGCAGAAACGCACGAGGTCAAAGTGGTCCTATCCGCCCCCTTTAAAAGGACTGTGCAAAAAGGTTAACAAAGAGGAAAGCGACACATCGGGTCAATCGACGTGTGGGGTAAAGCACAAAAACAAGTTCGTAGAATGCGTAGAAGGGGTCGTCTACAAAGTACCATTGACGTGCGGAAACACATACATTGGGCAGACGGGGAGGTGCTTAAATGACAGACTCAGAGAACATAAATATGCATGCGGGCAATGGACCTTTTGTAGAAATACGCGGTGCGCATGCGCGGAGTATTTCATGCAGCCTGGGTTCGAGAGTATCTAGTTCCAAACAATCCGCCATCTTGCATTTCTCGCCTTTGAGCGGTTTCGTTGTGTCGACCTCAGTCACATCGACTCGGTCACATCGCCTCAATGGGTGAACAGGATGTAGCTGACGTTTTGGGTGTGGAACGGGTGGGAGAGGCCTTGGGCGCGCGTTGTTTTCCAGTCACCTAGTCTCGAACCGATTCGCGTGTCTAGGTGGCAGCACATATTCGCCAAGAGGTCCATTGCAAGCTCCTGGCAACTTAGCAGCGCATTGCGCAAGATGCAGCTGCGAACCGCTATTTGGAAATACATCAGTCATGGACAGATCGAAAAATAAAAACAAGCGCGAAATCATAGAAGCCTTCCACGTGGCCTCAGGGAAGCACGGCACGTGTGTAAGTGCTCCATCCATTGCACTGAATGAAAAGGAAATTGAACTGCTGAGACACCACATGGCATAACGAGGCGGACACCAGCACCAGCTTCAAGGTCCCCTTTCGCACCACAAAAGCTGAACGTTTATAAGAAAAAGGAAAAAACACCACAACAATCGCAAGTGCACACATCTTTATGAAGACATTTATCATTATTTCATAGCTATCGTTCTTTTTCAAACTCACGCATGGGGAAACTCGTGCATTGAAAGGAGAAAAAGAAAAGAATAAACAGCTGTTAGTCTGCACCCATTCGTGTTCGTCGTGTTTCTCCTCATCTCAATGTAAATCATCCTTTTCCTTTCAATTTTTTTGGTCACGCGTTTAACTTCGCAGCGCAGCACGTCTACCAATGTACAACCAACTAGCCCAAACCCAAGTCCAAGCTTTATTAAACAACAATTATATCAGTTTTTTTTTTTTTTGCTCTAAGACTTTGTATAGACCTTTTCTTTAACTGCGCCGCCATCTTGAGAATTGTGGTGCCGACGACGCCGTCTAGCGGTTTAGAAAAAGAAATACCGGCTAGTTCTGGCAGCGCAGCTATCTGGGTAGGCAACGGTGTGGGTATGGGGGGAACT
Source organism: Ixodes persulcatus (assembly GCA_013358835.2). Lineage (NCBI taxonomy): Eukaryota > Metazoa > Arthropoda > Arachnida > Ixodida > Ixodidae > Ixodes > Ixodes persulcatus. The sequence goes on along the minus strand of JABSTQ010000004.1, from coordinate 23,474 downwards.
TGGCTAGACTTGGCTATGGTGGGCTGCAATAACTTGGTTGGAGCTTGTCCGGTTGAATCTGGGTGGCTACTCACAGGCCATCACCTTGACTCCTCGAGAGAACGACGACGAAGACGGTGGGGTGTTTTGATTGAGTTTCCACAGCGAAGAATATATGAGCCGTTTAATGTAGTCTATGCAGGTAAGCTCTCGGCATTTGATAGCTCCATCTCTAGTGGTGGCATGGAGACTTTTTCACACCTTTCACATACCATGGGGCTTGCAGTGATAACCTATTTGGACCACCTGCACCGGGAAATAAAATCGGTCCTCTTGTTGTAGACGAAGTGGTCGTGAGGTTAAACGTGACGTTGAGTCTGATACGAATCTCTCGCGATTCAAGCTCGCAATCGACTGACTTCATAAATAAAGATTCTTGAGGAAAATGCGAAGCTCGATAACATTGCAGCCACACTCGCGCTGCAGCTTCTTGTGCCCATGGCACATTTTCCGCAAATTGTCCTTAAGCTTATTAAAATTATTTATCCATCCGACGACCACGCAGTGGTTGCCAGACAACCGTAGATTTTCGGAAATTGCAGCACGGTAAAAAGGAGCACTCTGAACTACATCATGCACGACGTCCGTTTTTAAGCCTTTTCGCCCATACCCTTGGCGGTTGCATACCCTGTGTCAGCGGGCAATCCAAAAATGCACCAGGTCGAGGGTACGTCAGTTACTGGCTGGTTTGAGGTTATGCGAAAAAGGTCTATAGAGGGGTTAAGGGGCGGTGCAACGAAATTCGATTGGAATGTTCTTCACTTCAAACGAGCCTACTGGCACTAGTGGGACTCAAGGATACTCGCACGCAATGCCACTGGCCAAGAGACTCCTTTGTTGCGGTGTAATTTCAAGGTCAAAAGCGAGCGTTTTCATTCAATCTCTCCTTCGCAAAACTTGATGACGTAACTCGGTGGCCGCAGCACCTCCCAGTGACGATATTTGAATGTGGCTCATATATTGGAGCCGAGCATTGCGTTGGCACTCGATTTGGGCTCGTGATAATCGATAGCTCGAGAAGCATTCGGGTAGTGGCCCGTGTCCAATCGCTGCAATGACGACAATAGCCGAACCATAACAATGTATGGAACTCAGCGCGTGTCCTATGCTTTGCCGACCCCAGCGCGTGGCTATGATCAACATTGGCGGCATATAATCGGGTCCAGATCACGTGGCCACTTGTTTTGGCTGCGAGTTGAGGGAATGAACGCCGCTCATTTTCTTTAATTTTTTCTGCGATTTCAATTGCGTGCGATGTAAAACGAACGGGTGTTTCACAGGTCATTAACGTCAGGGATCCGTTGTAAACGGTATTTGGGCAAAGTACAAAAATCGTTGCATCGCCCCTTTAAAGATTTGTAGAAGTGTGTTTTTTTTATTTTATTATATGAAATAAAAATTCTGGAATCTTGCACCTTTGACAATAATATGCCAAGTTTGAATCGAGCTAGCTTTCGATGTACAATTATTTAAAGCACAAAAAACATATCAAATGAACGCTTGTAACTAAGCCAACATAAAACATTATAGTATTGTTAATTTAGGTATAGTTTAAATTAAAGAAACAGTACTGTAAACCTGATAAGAAATGCTACAAAATTCAACGCATCTAAAAAAAACGAATTTAAAAATTTTTGAGAATAGTTTTATAGGAAATTGTTTTTGTGTTCTTCTTATGCAATGAAATCTCTTTGACATATAGGGTTTCGTCATAGTAATCAGTGCGTTTGAAAACATATTTTTACCTCCTATCTGAGATGAGAAGATATGGGCCGTTGCCAAATCGTTTAAGCAATTATTATATATATGCTTGTAATGTGACCATAGAATATATAATGTACCTCATGTACCATTTAATAAAAATGAGACTGGTACCTTATAATTAAAAAAAAAGTTAATGCACATGTCCAGTTAACTTATAAAATCTTAAGATTCACATGTCTTCATTAATTAAACTTATTAAAACGACTTTTTTTATTTCACAAGAATAAAAATTAAGTTTCGAAAACCTCTATGTTAGGCAATTAAGGAACGAGGTAAATTACTTTTCAGAAAGCTAGAAGGTTGATTGCGAAATTTCGCTTCTTTTATGCGGCCGCAATTTGAGGTATACTGGCGAGGCTCGTTCAAAACTTTCTGACTTACTTTGTTTATTTCAGCAATAAGAAGGAATGCAGACAAACTAGGGAAATGTATAACATTACATAGCACTTCTAGTGTTATACGGTTACAGTAACGTTTATAGTGATAAAATGAAAGGGGATTTTAAGTCACGTTAACATTATTCTTGAGGATTCGCTTTTTTATCACATGCCTGAAAGACCCGTCTCTATTTTGAGTCTTCATCCATAAGTGGCAGGATTAAATGTTTTTCACAAGACCCAAAAGCTATATTTTTTTCTCACTGCGTCATGGCATTGGGCGAGGCATGCTGCTTCACTCTTGTTGAGTACAATTCCAGGCCAGGCACGTATCCAGATGGGGGAAGGGGGGGGGGGGGGGGAGGAAGGGGGGGGAATAAAGCTCGAGCCTCCCCCGAAATCTTCCTTTTTGCTGGGGCGTCCCCTTCCCCATCCCCCTCATACAGCGTCTTGTCATGGGCGCCCCCCCCCCCCCCCCCTTTTCCGAATCAAAATCATGGCTACGTGCCCGTTCCAGGCACTTTCCGGTTAACTACGTGAGAAAAATCATTCGCACTTATAATGGTATCCAGTTCTGACGACCTGAGGTTGTGCAAGGAGTCTTGGTGTTTGAAGACTCTCCCCACGCCATTACATGCACTTTTGCCGTGTCCCGTTGCTTAAAAGATAAATTTGGTCACCTCTTGTCTCTTCGCCATCTCGCACAGTTGAAACCTATTTTTGAAATGACTAGCCTCCCCATCGAAGATATGGACAAGTTTTGTAAATTTCGGAAAGTTTTCTTCCAGCCACTTTTCAACTGTGCGCAAAGCGAACAATGCGTGTGCTGTATTGTGCACGTTGTCGTCGCTGACTTTGAAGCTGTAGATTTTGCTCTCCGTTGTAGCGACGCGGGTGAATATAGACACGATTTGGTTCTTCAAATGCGAGCATTGTGCCGCGCGCAGAAGAACGACGCTCCAGTTTTCCGCAAATTCAAAATGCAATACGATGGTAGGAACCTTGAGATGCGACTTTTTTTAGCTTATAGGAAGCCGCTGTGCATGTCGGATGAATTAATAGGGGAAGTACTCTGTTACGCACTTCTTGAGCTCATTGCAAAATGCGTTACTTCCCATTTGTTTCTTTAGCAGTTCGCTACACTCTCAGTAAAAAAGGGTATATTCTTGCACCCCTTGTCTCAGACTCATATACGACACCCGAAAACTTCAGTTCGACGTACAGCGCAATGACGTCGAACAAGCGGCCCCAACTTTTACGAGGGGCTTGAGAACGGCGATATAAACTTCATTAAACAACTGAAGTACGTATCAAAAACTAAATAAAAAAAAACACAGGTTTTGCAGTAGAGCCAAGAAAACCCGACTATCTTTTTAGGGGCGAAGCTCCTTAGGGTCTAGCCTTGTCCGTCCGTCCGTCCGTCCGTCCGCCCGTGCTCACATCGATTGTTATTCCATCTGTCTTCTTAAAAAAAGAAAAAAAATGTTTGCGCAGTCGACAGGATTCGAACCTGTGCGGGGAGACCCCAATGGATTTCTAGTCTATCGCCTTAACCACTCGGCCACGACTGGGGGACGAGTAGGGGGCTCTGAGATGTGGTAGTAACTCAAGAGCTGGGGATGTCACGGATGAAACGTTGCATGTAGCCGCTCAACGTCTATACAGGAGAGGGCGCTGCGGTCAAATGCGTATATAATCGCGTTAAACTTCGCATGCATTGGCTCAACGTTTATAGACGAGAGGGCGCTGCGGTCAAATGCTCAAATGCGTATATAACCACGTTCCATACCACACATTCTCTTTCTGACATGGACCGTTGACTTAAAGGGATGCTGAACCAAAATATGGATTCCACAAAACACGCGGCAAAAGCGTGCAACGGGATGCTACAAACACCAAAACATCACTCATACAGCGATATTCACTTTGGACGTCCAAATACTTGTCTGTTATTTTCGAGAAATCAATCGTCACTGCACCAATACCACGGCTATGGAAGTCAGCTAAAATAATCCCGTTATTCAAATCGGGTAATAAGCAGGTGGTTGCGAACTTTAGACCAATTTCACTAACTTCATCTTCCTGCAAACTGCTTGAACATATAGTCCATAAACATATACCCGAGTACCTGGAGGCTAATTCAATTCTCTGCCCACAACAGCATGGTTTTCGCCGTGGCTACTCTACCTCTACCCAGCTTCTTGAGTTCACCCATGACATTGCTTTTTCTTTAGATAAAAGAAGACAACTAGACGCCATCTTTATTGATTACTCTAAAGCCTTCGACAAAGTGCCACATTCTAAGCTACTTCAAAAACTGCAGACTATAATTAAAAACGAATCACTAATCAATTGGATTGCTGATTATTTGAAAGACAGATGTCAGTTCGTCTCCTACAATAATATTTATTCTAGCAACGTCCTAGTTAGTTCCGGCGTCCCACAAGGATCTGTCTTAGGACCCCTCTTATTTCTACTCTACATTAATGATGTCGTGAACCATCTTCCCGTTAAAATTCGCCTTTATGCCGATGATTGTGTTTTATATAATGAGATCAATTCAGTACAAGATCAAAACATACTAAATAACTCATTCTCACAATTTCTTAGTTGGAGCAAGAAGTGGCAGATGGAGATTAACTTTGATAAAACTGTGTTTATGTCATTCACCAACAAAAAGATGCCGTCTGTTTTCAGTTATGGCATTGGTAATATGATCCTGCGTCAGGTTTATGAATATAAGTACTTAGGAATTTCCTTTACCCCATCGCTTTAATGGGACAGTCACATTAGTTCCATTTGTTCTCGTGCACTACAAAAACTGGGATATGTTAAAAGAACTTTGAAATCTATAACCGCTTATAAGACCTTAATTAGACCTATGTTGTCTTCCGTGCGAAACGGCGCCGTGTTGTTTGAAGACCGGTGGCGTCGCTGCGTTTCCATAGAAGCTAAGCCTTTTTCTTTCTTTACTTTTTCCTCAGGTAAGTTCGTTCTTTGCAAATTTTACAAAAAAAAATGCACCATCTGTGGGCAACGCTGCACAAAGTCGTAGCGCGATAGGTTAAGAAATCGAATTTTCCGGTCGACTTAAAGAGCCTGCCGTCTCCTTGTTTCACCCTGTATTGAAAACTGGAACAGCATTGATGGTGCGACTCATTCACTTGATTTTGATAAATTTTCGGATGCACTTTAGGTTGTTTTGTGCATACTAGGGAGTGCATACTATTTATAACCCTCCTATTTTACTTATTGATGTGATCCCTTCTATAACCCTTCTATTTTACTTATTGCTGTGTCTTTTTAGGGTGTGTTGCATTACCTATGACGCTCTCTGTGTGTGTGTTTAAGTAAAATGTATATTTTATTCCCACTCCTGCAATGACCTTTCTTAAGGTCGCAGTATTTTGAGATAAAAAATAAATAAATAAATATCTCAAACAGATGACCGTATTTTTCAAGAAAAGGAGGCGCATTTGACAGGTTTGTTGACGTCTTGTTTCTCCGAGAAGGAGAGGGAACGGCCTGGCGTCTTCTCCGCCTCGCCGCCTTGAGGGAACGAAGAGAAGAGAGGAGGAAACTAGGTACCTTGACGTCACGCGCCTCGTCGGCCTTGTTCAATCTCGACCTCTTTTTCTCAAAATACGGCCGTTCATTCGAGATATCGCCTTACGAGTAGTGTTGTAGGGATTGTAGCGTCCCGCCTACATCTCCTGCATTGTTTTTCTGAAATCCAAATTTCGGTTCACCATCCCTTTAAACCGTGGAGATGCGTTCCCACGGCTTCTAGCGGATCCATGCTGATCCGCTACAAGAACCACTGGCTCTGCATTTCACCGACCATAAAGCAGTAATAATGAAGTCGAAACGTAACCCTGAACTCAGCACTACCTATGAGCAATAAAAACAAATCAGCGCCATCAGCACTGCCTATGAACAATAAAATCAGCATCATCAGCACCACCAAAGCTTCGCCCCAATCGACATCATTCACCACGTCGAGATGTTGTGATTTTTTTTTTTTTTTTGGGGGGGGGGGGGGCACAAATTTGCCTCATTAAACGTTTCAGTTTCCTCAGTTATCCCTTGTTCGTCACTGTTGTAGCGCGAGAACCAAGCTCTGAGTTAACGGCGCGAAGGGCTTTGACATCAAGCTCGTGACATGGGCCGCGTTCGTCTCGCGCATGATACATTATCGTTTTGTAAGCTCTCAGAACGAGCTGGACGCCGTTCTTCTGGTCTGGATTGTCGTGCTCCGTCGTGGTTATTACATTGGCCACGAGGATCGGTTTCGCCTGCACTGGTCTGCCAAGCGTCGTGTAAGGAAAGCGACAGCAAGTAATGGGAAGCCGTCAACGTTCAGAGAACGCGGCCGGGGACCAGGGGTGCTATGTTGCGCTTTTTGGACTCCCAGGAGACTTGGAAGAGGGAAGTGACGTCAACGACTAGAGAAACGCAGATTGGATATTGACAGAAGAAAGCAAAATCAACATCCAATCTGCATTTGCTGCGTTGTTGACGTCACTTCCCTCTCCCTAGTCTCCTGGGAGTCCAAAAAGCGCAACATAGCCCCCCAGGCGTCAGCAGTGGAATTCGAACGCACGTCGGGAAAAGCAGCGACAAGATAAGTACCTGCTTGGACGTTTCTTGTGCCTATCGAAGTCATGTCGCGACTAGGCAGACTCGACGAGTACGACCCAAAGATCCAGGACTTTGAATCTTACCTGGAACACTTTGAACTTTTCGTCAGTACAAACGAAATAGCTGCAGAAAGGAAAACTTGCCGTGTTTTTAACACTAATTGGGGCAGAAGCATACGAAGTCCTGAAGAACTTGGTAGTTCCCACACTTCCAGGGCAAAATACGTAGGAAGAAGTCAAGGCTCTTTTAAAGAACCACTACAGCCCGAAGACTTCAGTCATAGCCAAGAGGTGCAAATTCAACCGCTGGATCCAATTAGACCACGAGAGTGTGGAGAACTTCATTGTCGAGTTGAAACACCTCGCTCGAGAGTGCAATTTTGGAGTATTCCTTCAGGATGCGCTGCGTGACAGATTAGTGGCAGGTATTCGGTGTAAGGAAACTCAAAGAGCTCTGTTTGTGGCGGATGACTTGACGTTTGAAAGCGCCTGCATGATCACTCGTGACAGGGAGTTGGCCACCAAGCAAAGCGCTGCCTTACAAGTAGGAAGCCGAAGCGATGCTGTTAACACCTCTGTCAACATGGTTGAAACGGAAGCGAGGTCGAAACCCAAGACAAAGGGTTCGACGTGCCGAAAGGACACAAAACAAAAATGTGAGCGCTGTGTCAAGGCACATGCGTCAGATAGTTGCTGGTACAAGACCTACACCTGTAAGCGATGCTCAAAAGTGGGCCATCTTCAAAAGATGTGTCGAGTAAACCAAGAACCACTGACGACACATCTAGTATCTGAGTCATCAGAGGAAGACGAGTACATTTTGCACAATTGCACAGCGGATTCGACGATAAAGAAAGGCTACATGGTGACTGTGAACGTGGAAGCGCAGGACTTGCCGATGCGGGTCGATACGGGGCTGCTGTCACCGGAATGCCGGAAAGCGTGTACAAGTCCAAGTTTTCACACGTCAAATGTGAGTCAACACCACTCGTGTTAAAAACTTACACGGGGCAGAGAATGCAGGTCTTAGGACAGTGTGACGTTACTGCATGCTATGATGGTCATACTGCTAAGTTACCCCTTATCGTGGTTCGTGAGTGTGAACGGAAGCTATCTGTGCTTCTAGGACGGAGCTGGTTAGACAAGTTGCAGCTGAACTGGAATTCTATTTTCAGCTTAAAGGGCAGTGCAACGATTTTCAGACTTTGGCAAATTAACTGCGGAAATTAATCTGCGTCACATATGGAACGAAAAACCGAAAACCGCATTTTCTTGCGAGCGCTTGTTTTTATTTTTAAAAAAAATGAAACAATTCGAAGGTCGAAGTGCCTCAACTCTCCACGCCGACTTTCGAGTGATGTACTCTGGGGGTTCACGTGGTTTCCCCTTGGGCCCTCTCTTCAGAGACCCCAGCCGCTTCCTCCGCGATTGTCGACTTTCAAAGGATTAGCCTCGTCGAAGGTCGCGGCGCGCGATGGACACAAAGGACGGATCGCCACGGGGCTGACTGCGAGTGTAGCAGCGGAGGGGGACAGGGTTTGTTGACTTCCGCGTACCCCAGAGACGCTGTCATTTTAGTTCCCGTAGTCACCACAGGCGGCTGCAGATCGGCAAATAATTTGTTTTTTGCCTTGCGATTACGCAGCAGAATAGCAGTTTTTCGGGGAAAGGTGACGCGATTTTGGTCACTTGGGCTTGGATAAACAATATAAAAAATGCAAACTGTCAATTCTTTCAACATTGAAACCGTTGCACCGTCCCTTTAAGCGCAGAAGATAGGGTAGCTAAACTACGCAGCAAGTCCCCGCACGTTTTTTTTTTTTTTTTTCTACGCTCGGAGCTATCAAAAACTTCGAAGCAAAAATAGTCTTGCAAGTTGACTGCTCACCTGTGTTTTGTAAAGCCGCGCCAGTACCTTTCGCGTTACGTGACGTGGTCAAAAAGAAGCTGTCTGAGCTCGAAACGCAAGGCATAATCCAGCCAGTGAGTCAAAGTGACTGGGCAACTCCGCTGGTAGTGGTGCCAAAAAAAGAAGATAGCAAACTGAGCAGGCACGTAGCCAGGATTTTGTTTCGGGGGGGGGGGGGGGGGGGGCGCCCATGACAAAATGCTGTATGAGGGGGAGGGGGGAGAGGAGGTCCCAGCAAAATGGAAGATTTCGGGGGGGGGGGGGGGGCGGGCCCCATGGTCCTCCCCCCTGGATACGTGCCTGAAACTGAGGCTTTGTGGTGACTTCAAGGTCACAGTTAACCCAGTACTGAAAGTTGACCACTATCCGCTTCCATTGCCAGAGGAGTTGTTCACTGCGGTTTGTGATGACAAAGTATTTTGCGTGCTGGATTTATCCTTTGCATACCAGCAAGTGTTGCTAAGCCCAGAATCTAAACCCATCCTGATGGTGAACACCCATAAGGGACTCTATCAGTACAATAGACTTTCCTTTGGTATCGCCAGCGCCCCAGCTTTGTTCCAGTCCTTAATGGATAAGGTGTTGATGGGCCTAAGCAATGTAGATTGCTACATTGACGACGTAATTGTCACAGTACGAGACATAGACGATTGCCAACGTACACTTGAGTGCGTCTTGAAACGATTGAACGAGCACAGCATTACTCTCAAGCAAGAAAAATGGAAGTACTTCCAAAACTCGGTGTCGCATCTCCGACATAAACTAAGCTCAGAGAGTATCTACCCAACAGAAGGAAAAGTGAAAGCAATCATCCAGGCACCAGAGCCCACAAACACCACAGAGCTAAATCCTACCTAGGACTGTTAAACTATTACGGAAAATTCTCGAAAAATGTGGCGTCAGTGGCACAGCCATTGTACCGGTTACTGAGGAAGGACGAAAGATGGGTTTGGACCAAGCAGTGCAGCGATGCGTTCGACGCCACGAAGCACCTGCTGATCGACAGCTGCGCGCTCAAGTATTACGACGTTCGCAAGCCGCTGGGTTTGCAGTGTGATGCGTCATTGTACGGCGTTGGAGCTGTCATTTTCCTTGTGCTGGCGAATGGCGAGGAGCGTCCGATTGCATTCGCTTCGCGAACACTGACAACTGCAGAAAAGAATTACACGCAGGGAGAAAGGGAGGCTCTCGCTCTTATATTCGGCCTAAAGAAATTCCACAAGTTTCTGTTTGGTCGACAGTTCATTTTGCAGCCACTTCTAGGGAGTTTGGGGCAAAACAAAGCAACTCCTTCCCTAGCAGCTGCTAGGATGCAAAGGTTGTCCTTGATTATGTCAGCGTACCACTACACTCTTAAATACCGTGAGGGCACTGAAACAGAAGTGGCTGACGCCTTGTCTAGGCCACCTGTCTGTTCGACGTCCAGAGAAGAGGCAGCTGAATGTCTCTCGGTTTTTGAGTGCACTCCCCTGAAAGCCCGAGATGTGGCAAAAGCCACGGCACGAGATGCCACACTTTGCAAAGTTCTAGAGTACACCAGATATGGCTGGCCAGGAGACGTCGCAGACGAACTACAACCGTACCACGTCCGACGTCTCGAACTTTCAATTGAGCAGAGCTGTCTCACTTGGGGATCGCGGGTTATCGTACCCAAGAGCTTAAGACCACCGGTTCTGACGTTGCTTCGTGAGGACCACCCCGGCACCAGCCGAATGAAGATGTTAGCTAGAAGCTTTATTTGGTGGCCCGGATTAGACAAAGCTGTCGAAGAGTACGTGAAGCAATGCAAAGTGTGTCAGGTCTTACAGAGGTCGGCGCAGCCTATACCATTGCACCCTTGGCCATACCCTTCGAGGTGTTGGCAGAGGGTCCATATTGATTTCGTGGCAAAGGGTCCACATAGCTTTCTCGTTTTAGTGGAAGCGTATTCCAAATGAGTTGAAGTTTGGTTGATGAGCACTACCACTGCTACTCAAACAATCACAGAACTTCGCAGTGCCTTCGCTGCATTCGGTTTCCCCGAAGAGATTGTGAGTGATAACAGGCCACAGTTTGTGTCTCAGGATCTGGAACGTTTCTTGACAAAGAATAACATTACACATCCAAAGACTCCTCCCTACCACCCAATTTCAAATGGGACTGCCGAACGTCTAGTGCAGACTACAAAGCGGGCACTGCTAAAGAAAGTGCTGTCTCACGCTGAGTCGGTGAAAAAAGAATGAGTGCAAGAAGGGCTATACAGCTTCTTGATGAGTTATAGAAACACCCCTCATTCGGTGACTGGAAAGACTCCAGCTGAACTCTTCTTGAAACGACAACCAAGAGTGAAGTTGTCTTTCATCAAGCCCGACTTTGTAAAGGCATGACTGAAAAACAGCTGAACATGAAACAGCAATGCGACAAGCACAAGGGCGCAGACCGCGCATTTGATCTGTGGGAAAGAGTGTGGGTAAAACGTGTGCAAGGTGAGAGCGTTCCCTGTGAGGACGGTGAAGTGACACAAATTGTGAGTCCGGTGACATATATTGTGCGCGTGGCCGGTCAAACGTGATTTGTGCACGCTGACCACTTGCGCCGTTCTTCGACACGACCGGGGGGCTATGTTGCACGTTTTGGACTCCCAGGAGACTAGAGAGAAGGAAGTGATGTAGGTGTGAATGAACCAACGAGGGAATGAACGTATCTTAGCAGATACCGTCATCAGCGACTCCACCAATCAACATCCAAAGAGCGTTGTTGACGTCACTTCCTTCTCCCTAGTCTCCTGGGAGTCCAAAACGTGCAACATAGCCCCCCTGATGAAGCTTCATCCTTGCTCCCGCGACACGGTCAATTGAACCCGACTCAACAGCACGAGCAGCCACCTGTGATGACGAGAACACATGAACTAGACAACGAACCGATGTCCGATATCGCGACATGTGTAACACCTTTGAGGAGCGATTCGGTGACGTCTCCGCCTGATGCGACGCCGCCTACAGGCTCGTCATCTTCAGCTGAAAGTCAAGACCAGCCGGACGTTGAGTTACGACGAAGTAAGTGCTCGTGTGCGTCATCCACCCAACTGGTTCAAACATTCAGATTTTAGAAGGTGATCAGCAGGTCGCGCTTTAAAGGGATACTGAACCAAGGAATTTAGTTTCCATAATAAGTGGCGCACGTTCTTTCCACGAGCCAGCAGCCGCCGGTGTGCGCGAGCACACGCAACGAAAGTGACGTCAAAGACCTCCATTCGCGCTTAAGATGACAGTGAAATGTATGGGCTTTGGGCCAAAGGAGAATAAAGACAGGTTTATCATCTACACAGTGGTGTCTGGTGTAAAAGGTAAGCGATTAATTGGTCTAACAAGCACGTAGCTTTCAATTGTAGAGATGAAAAGCCTGTCTTTATTCTCCTTTGGCCCGAAGCCCATGCATTTCACTGTCCTCTTAAGCGCGAATGGAGGTTTTTGACGTCATTTTCGTTGCGTGTGCTCGCGCACACCGGCAGCTGATGGCTCGTGGAAAGAACGTGCGCCACTTATTATGGACACTAAATTCCTTGGTTCAGTATCCCTTTAAGGGGGGAAGATTGTTGTAGCGCGAGAACCAAGCGCTGAGCTAGTAGCGCGAGGGTCTTTGACATCAAGCTCGTGACGACATGGGCCGCATTCGTCTCGCGGGTGAGACATTATCGTTTTGTAAGCTCTCAGAACGAGCTGGACGCCTTAAAGGAGCGGTGCAACAATATTCAATTGGAATGTTTTTCACTTTACACCAGCTTACTGGCACTAGTGGGGCTCAAGGATACTCTCACGCAACGCCACTAGCCAAGAAACTCCTTTGTTGCGGTGTAATTTCAAGCCCAAAAGCGAGCATTTTCATTCAATCTCTCCTTTGAAAAGTTTGATGACGTAACGTGGGGATCGCAGTACACCCATATGACGATATTCGAATGCGGTTCATGGATTGGACCCGAGCATTGCGTGGGCACTCGATTTGGGCTCGTGATAATTACTGGCTCGAGAAGCATTCGGGTAGTGGCCCTTGTCCAATCGCTGCAACGACGACAATAGCCGAGCCATAACAATGTCTGGAACTCAGCGCGTGCCCTGTGCTTTGCCGACCCCGGTACGTGGCTATGATCAACATTGGCGGCATATGATCGGCTCCAGATCGCGTGGCCGCTTGTCCTGGCTGCGAGTTGAGGGGGTGAACGCTGCTCGTTTTTCTTTAATTTTTTTCTGGGACTTCTACTGGGTGGGGTGAATAACGAACGTGTGTTTTATAGATCATTAACGTCAGGGAATTGTTCTAAGCAGTGTTTGCGCAAAGTACAAAAATTGTTGCATCGCTCCTTTAAATGTTCTTCTGGTTTGGCTTCGTAGTGGTTATCACAGTCACCTCGTCATTCGTGACAATATCGAAAAATAAAATCTAAAGATGTCACTGTAAAATCTACGAGTTTACAAAAAGCATGGAGCACAAGCTCTGTTTTCCTTAAAATCTTTTAAACCAACAACCCCCCCCTCCCCCTCCCCTCCTCCCGTTTTACGTTGGCCCTCGACCTTTCTGGTGGGGCTATCTGGCCCCCACACTCAGGTTCCCGTTGACAAAGAAGAATTTCAAACAATGAACAACGAGTCTGTCTGGCCAGAAGGCTGCATATCCAGGCACTTTTTAAAGCGGAAGCATTAACTGTCCCCTTGAGCGAAGCCGGCGTTGTCTATAGCAGCGAAAAACGGCAACTAAATTGGCTGAGAGAAACAGCCACCTAAAGTCCCATCGGTCAAAAGCATAGCAACGCATATACTTCGTCACGGAAGCCGGCGGGGCGCTCAAGGTCAAAGCGGACGCGCCTCAGAAATAAAACACAAAGAAAAGCACAGCAACGCAGATGCATCGTCAAGGAAGCCGTGGAGCCGACGCGGACGCCGCGCTTGGGCAGTGGGAGGGGGGGAGGGGGTGATGTTACCGCCGGAGCGCTGTGTGAAAAAGGAAGACGTGACGCTCTGCTTGTACGAATGCCCTGTGGGTAGGAATGCTTTCGCATTTCTATACGTAAGCAGTCTTAAGTGTCTTCATTTAATTTTTTGTTAATTTCCTGCTTCTAGCCACTTCGATACCACTGAAAGCGACGTCGGAGCTGGTGCTGGTGAAACGTTATGTATTGCTTTATTTTCTGCACTTTCACTAGCCTCATGGCAGAATACCATGAACTTCTATTGCCTGCAAAAGTAAAGCAATATGCAGAAATAAAAAAAAAAATAAAGACGTTTACGATTCTCTGTAATGCCGAGTTAGAGCGCAGCTCTTGAAGGGGAGGAGGGAAGGGCGCGGAGGGAAGGGTTGTGTACGGAAGGGAATTTACCGCAAAATTGTGGGACAATTTTCCGGTACATTCTTCCGCTAAATTGCGCGGATTTCCCCGCTCAACTTGGCGGAAAAATTTCCCCGCTAAATTTGTCTGAAAAATTGCCGCGCTAAATTTAGCGGAAAAATTGCCCGCTAAATTTGGCGGGAATATGTTTCCGCAAAATACAGGGGAAAAAACTTCACCCATTAAAGCTGACTGGCTGTGAGACCAACGTGCGGCACTCGCGTTTGGTTTTTGATCACAAAACTTATCGGAACCAAAACTTCACACGAAATATTAATGCACAATATTTCAGCTGAACTGATTTTGCCGTTTAAAAATAATTTAAAAACACCATTGTCAGTGGACAGCAGGCTTCCATGTCTCTCACGCGTTTAGAGCCGCCTTACGCTGTCTGAACTGCACTGTCCAAGTCACTGTTTATTCTCAGAACACTGAGGCTGTGTCCCCCTTCCCAAAAAGTTTAATCAAAGTTCCCGGAAGCACACTCCGTTGACGAGGAACCCAGCATTCTAGTCTCTAAGAATATGGGTTCAGCTTCGAAGTCCCAAGCCGTTTTGGTTGTGTTCCCTGGCCAGCTTCTTACCTGCTGTCGAAAGTTACTGTTAAACTGACAGCAGGGTTGATGCTAAATTTTTTGTTTCGGTGAAGTGCTGCCGTCGAACTCCTCATGTTTCTGCCTTACGCATCCGCCAGTGTGAAGTCAAGTGGCAGAAGCTACATAGCATGGTTGGTCCAGCCAGTTTTTAGCTTTCAAAGCACTGTCAAGAGTGAACAGGGTCGAGGTCTTGTTAGAGCTTTTTCTGATTCTGGGCTGGGCGTGTGTAGGTAGAAACAACGACAAGCAAAGGCCTGTTTCGTGTGACAACGACAAAAAAAAAAACGAGAAAACGCTGGGGGGGGGGGGGGGGGGGGATAAGGCGCAGGTGGCATATGGAGGGAAGGAGGAGGGGGGAGGGAGGGAGTGGACACATGCACCACGGTCACGGTGTCCACGGTCCTACTCCCCACGAACCCCACGAGACGGTTTTGTGGACCATTCGTTTTCTGCTCTTTTGTGCGCTCGACGCAGTCCATTCGTTTTCGAAGAAATAGGTACCTGTTGCCTGCATATATATAGTCGAATCTTCCCAGCCTGGCTGACCTTATGAACTAGTCCCGAAACAAACTCTGGCTGGGCTGTCGTACTTTCAGTGAATTCCTTTTCTTCCCTCGCCAGCACCCTCCCATCTAGCGAACCCCCTCCCCGTCTTTTGTCAGCGTGCTAAAACCGCGAAGGCAATTGCATCGTCCTTCTTACACTGCCTCTCCCCTTTCGACAGGACGGAAGAACTGTAATGAGTAATCTCTGTAATTCATTATACTGAAAAAAAAAAACGGGATTACATCAAAACTACATTTTCAAAAATGTAACGCAGAAATTACTAAATTACGAGAAAAGTAATCAATTACGAGTAATCCCGTTACTTGTAACGAATTACTTCCAAGTCTAGTCTGCACCTAGAGTATAGGACTCCCGATGTGTCCTCTGCCTGCACTTGGTGCCTAGACCGTACGTCAAAATATCATATTCAGCGCACCTCGTCAAGTGCCTGCCTTATTTGCACACAAAAGCTCGTAT
The DNA here is from genome assembly GCA_013358835.2 of Ixodes persulcatus. Lineage (NCBI taxonomy): Eukaryota > Metazoa > Arthropoda > Arachnida > Ixodida > Ixodidae > Ixodes > Ixodes persulcatus. The sequence continues at coordinate 7,768 of JABSTQ010000004.1, read as the reverse complement.
TGTACAAAATTATCATTAACATACCATGTCATTCACAAACTCTGTGACGTCTGCTCATAATGAACGATATAGAAAAAAGAAATCCTTGAGGAGTCTGCCCTGCACATAATTCTCACCAGGTAAAATTTTTACTTTTAAACATGCGGGATGATAGCCAAGAGCATTCGGAATAAGAAATATACCGGGTGTTCATTTTTAATTCGAACAGATTTATTACAAAAAATCCGTAAAAGATGCACTAGTACGGTTTGTTCAAGCGAGTTATACGGCTAGGGGGACATTATGTGGGTGGCTAATCCTTGCGAGAAGTTGGCTAATTACTTAAAATTCGTTAATTAACTTTTTAATTAATGAAAATAGACATATGATTCCAATTAGAAATTTGCTCAGCGTCGTCGAAAACCCCTAAATCAGTCATTTTCAGAAAGACTTTGAGCGCGTGAGAAGCGTAGTAGTGAACTGAAGTTACCGCTCGTGGAGCAGGTACAAAGCTAGAGGTTGCGATAAGGCGCCCGTGCGATATTTCCGTCTCTTATCTAGCCCCAGCCTTGTACCTGCTCCACGAGTGGTAACTTAAGTGCCCTACTACGCTTCTCACGCGCTCAAAGTCTTATTGAAAATGACTGAATTAGGGGTTTTCGATGACGCTGAGCAAGTTTCTAATTGGAACCATATGTCTGTTTACATTAATTAAAAAGTTAATTAACGAATTTTAATTAATAAGCCAACTTCTCGCAAGGATTAGCCACCCACATAATGTCCCCCTAGCCGTATAACTCACTTGAACAAACCGTACTAGTGCATCTTTTACGGATTTTTTGTAATAAATCTGTTCGAATTAAAAATGAACACCCGGTATAAAAACCCAATAAGTTTTGGAAATATAAGCTTTAAACAAGATTTCTGGGAGCAGAAATGCTGATATTGAAATACAGATTTTCAAAAATATTTGAGTCGATATCGTACGCTTCGTAGAGCTACGTGAGATACGCTACTGTAAACAAAAATACGAATTATGTTGGAAATACCAAACTCGTAATTACACAATAAAAAATGTTTGTAATATAGTAGGTAATTAACGATTTTGTTAAATTCAAAATAATACACATTCATCAGCAAAAAAAAAAAAAAATAGCGTTCCGTGGTCTGAACAAAATTTTTTTTTTCCTGCATTAACACAGATTATAAAAAAGAGAATTTCTGTAAAAAATAGACAGCTTTCGATTGTGACGGTGTCGCGTGAACGCTGGGAGAAAAGGGAAGGAAGAAAAAGATCGAGCATGAAAAGAAAAAGAATGTCACCACGCCTCAACGGAGTCTGACATTAAAGGGATACTACAACGAAATTTCGGCGCTCATTTTTTGGTCTATATGTGTTCAAAGGAGCAGTATCACATCGAACACACCAATATCTTGTTAAAAAAGTCTCGAAAAAGAATTTTAAAACGAATTAAACGATTAGCAAAGAGCACCTGGCGGATGTCGCTAAAGCCTCGTTTGAAATGCCCATCTAGGAACCTTGACAGCTAGTGACGGAGGTTGTCTCGCCTCCGGCCACGACGAGAGAAGAGAGGACGGAGGAACTCCCCTCTTCCCGAGAATGCCTTTTGTGTGTCGCAGAAGTCGCTATTGTCCCCCTACAAGATTATAGAAGATTAACTCGTCACTCAAAATTCGTACAAAAGCAGCCGCTTCGGTGGCTGGAACGACGAGGCCATCCTCTCGACATCAGCCTTGCCGTAGCTTTGCTCGTCCCGAGACCAATCGTTGCCTGAGACGACCTACGTCACACTCCGCTGGGCCTTTTCCGAGCGCTTGCCAGAGTTTGCCGTTTATAACGAAAAATACAGCCACCAGGCTCAAAATACAAACGTGCGATTGTCATTTACGGATATAGTGGATCATATTCAACCTATTTTTATACATGACGGGAATATTTCAAATTTCGTTGAAGTATCCCTTTAAAAGAGATATTTCGACGACCAATCAAGCTTCGTCGCACTAGGCCTCCTGCGCTGAAGCTTTGAACGAACCGTAGCGCCCTCATTTTGGGTAGTACAAGCTCACCCGATTTAGCCTCGCACTACTTATGGCACATTGGTTTAGCTCTTTTAATTCTGTGTGGTGCTGAAGAACGAAAGAACACCTTTGGACGCCAGAAATCGGCCAGACTCAACGCCGCAAGACAATCGAAAGTGCCAAATTCATGGCAGCACTGCTATATTTCGTTTCACCTTATGTTGTACCGCAGCGAAGGTTAGACGCGCGAGCTCATAGCGTTGGCAGCCGCTCTTAAGTCACGAGAGCTTGTGCCGCCGAGATGTGCCCCAGAGCAAGGAGCTCGCGCTTGTAGCCTTTCCTGCGGTACATCATAAGGTGAAACAGAGTATAGGGTATGCGTCTCTTATCTCTGGGTGGTGACGTCAAAACACCTGTGTCGCGACGCTTTCATTTTTCTTTTTCATGTCTACTTTGGAACGCGTGAAACGACATCTCTTGGCTTACGCTCTTAGCGTCCTATAGCTTTGACGGCGTTCAAACTTTTGTGGTTTCTTTGTATTTTCATCGTGATCTCGCGCTTCACACCAGACCAGGTACGCTTCTACGTGTGTGGCAGTTTGAGACGCTCAAGTTTGTACTACCCAAAACAAGTCCTAACAAGTCCCTTTTCGCAGCGCCCCCTGGGCAACGCCGGAGGCCCCTTGGCGCCCGAACGGGGACTCCGTAATGAGGTAAATTTATGTGGGGACGGCGGTCATTATCAAATCGCCCATTAAGCTCTTCGCATCAACGAGAAGGCTTAACTACAACGTCAGCAATGATGGATGAAGACGGCGCAAAAAGCGGCAGTGACGCGTCGTTGCAAGCTAAAGTTCAGGCGACAGTTGCACGGAGCAAAGAACTTCAGCAGATCCTTTCGAAGAGGGACGAAGAAATCGCTGAATTGAGGCAACGCATCGCAGAGCTTCTTAGCCGGCAACAGACTGCACCCGCATCGACGCCTGCCTATTCTGCAAGTGCTGCTGGGGATAGCGCTTCTCTGAAAGCGATGGAGACCCTTGTGTGCGGCTAACTGTCCCCAGTAATCGAGAGACTCAACTGCTTGGAGGCTGCGAGCTCGAGAAGCCACTCTGAAAGCAGCGACGAGGGCTCCAAGCACCAAGGGCAACAGAATACAATATCCAAGAAAAAGAAAGGGCAGCAGCGGTCGCTGCATACAGAACTACAAGAGAGCGTTCCAAACTCATGCAGCACATCTGAAAGCAGAGACAAGGGCTCGAACCAGCAAAGCCAGGGGAGAGGACTGGGAGATACCATAAACCGTCGAGTTCAGCCATCCACCGCGGCCGTAAGTGAAGCTCCCCTCCTTGCCACTGACGTAATTGGTTGGTTCCATCAGGTCGAATTTTGGCTTAAAATTTGCGGGGTGCCGGAAGATATTGCGCTGCCGCTGCTCATATTAAAGCTACCTTCCAAAGATTTTGCTTGGATGTGCTTCGAGCTTAACTCCAAGAAGATGAGCACTTGGAATGACGTGAAGTCCGCGTTTCGGCGACACTACAATTTAGAAAGCCCTGTGGAAAATCAAAGAGCAATGTTCGCTCGAAGACAGACCGAAGCGAAGCCGAGAAGTACGAATTGCTTCTTGAATCGCTGAACGACAAGGCAAAGCGGATGTATTTCGATAGAAGCTTCACATCGCTTGATGACCTGCTCGACTCTTTTATGAAGTTTGATCGGGCAAGCGGAAAAGCCAAGAAGCCCGAAGAAAAGTCATTAAAAGTTTCAAACTACCACGAAGGAGGGGCCGATGACCTGTGCAGTTTCGTCCAACCTGATCGGCAACAGCAGCCTGGGGAAAAACGTCAGGAATACGAAGCAGCGAGCAGTGCGAATGACAAACCACGACCGAGCCTGACCTACCAAAAGGAATTCCGTCGCCAGAACAATGCAGCCCAGACCAAGGCTCAAGGATCTTGTCGGAAAGTACTCAAGCTTTGCCTAAATTGCAAACAGGAAGGCCACTTTGTTACATGGTGCCCCCAGCCTCTCACGCAAGAATTTCTTGAATGGCAGCGCGCATTTCAAGCGAAGCCTAACGTTCAACTGACCTGGAAAACTCCGACCTGGTGTCTCCGGGGCCTGCGGGGAGACACCAGTAGTGCAGCGCGTTAGCTGTGAATCTTCTGCGGGCGTCAAACGGGTCCCAGTCTTTATGGGATCCCTTTCTCTCAGTGCAGTTTTGGATTCTGGTTCCACCAGAAGCCTTGTGAATGAAGCTGTTTGCCAGAGACTTCAGATGACACCTTCAAAATCTTCCCTGAAACTTGTGGGAGCAAATGGGCTGCCACTTGAAAATAATGGAGAAGTGAGTGTCGACATTGCGGTGGACGGAAGGTCATTCCGACAGACTTTTGTGGTTGTCCCACATTTAAAGGAAGACTTAGTCCTACTTGGAGATGACTTTCTACGCTCATCAAAAGCATTTATCGACTGGGGTACAAACACGTTTTCAATCCAAGCCGAAAAACCACTCAAGGTTTATGCAACGACCACCCAAGTATAGTACCGCCTCTTTCCCGGAAAGTGATCGATGTCATGTTGGAAGTCCCAGACAGCGAGACAAGTCGCGATATCTTATACGTAACAGGTTCTCAATCAGCTATTGAACGGTACCTGTTGGAACTGCAACCGACAGTCATCGATGCAGGAACAAAGACTTTCAAACTTTTGGCTACAAACTCTTCCTTGAGGCCATCCAAAATACCTGCGAGGGCATCTTTAGGATCAGCAGAAAAAGTAGAAGCTGTCGAAGCGGTTGACTTGTCTCCCATCGAATGGGAATCAGTCCTGCAATGTTCCAGTTTTTCTGATCTTGAGAACTAGGAATATGTGCCGAAAGTCCGCAACGAAATGCAGCAGATAATAATTAATGAGTTGAGCTTCAACGTGGGAGCTTCACTGAACTCTGAAGAGCTGGAGGCAGTAAAACAACTGTTGATGAAATATTGTTCTAGTTTTGCAACCGACACTGCACACCTGGGATCTTGTAGGATAGAGAAACATTCCATTTCTACTGGTGATGCAAAACCAATTGCACAATACCCAAGGCGAATTTCATTGGCTCAAAGAGATTTGGTCAAGGCAATGATAAAAGACCTAATGGATGCAAAAATTATCCAGCCCTCCAAAAGCTCCTGGGCATCACCACTTGTTCTAGTTCAAAAAAAGGACAAGTCGACAAGAATGTCTGTGGACTACAGGAAGCTAAATGCTGTAACTGAAAACGTTGTCTACCCACTACCACGAATCGATGATGCTCTGGCGGCACTGAGTGGGAGGAAGTATTTCTCAACATTGAACCTCCTTTCAGGATTCTACCAAATAGAGGTGGAACCTGGCGACACCGCTAAGACAGCTTTCATTACGCAGTGGGGGCTGTATGAATTTCTGAGAATGCCGTTCGGATTAAAAGGGGCACCGGCAACATGTCAGCGAACTGTAGATGCCATTATCGGTGATCTAAAGTATCGCAACGCACTGGTCTACATGGACGACTGCATTGTTTACAGCACGACGTTCCAAGAGCACCTTCGACAACTGGGAAATATTTTCGCGCGTTTTGAGGCAGCAAATCTCAAGTTCAAACCGCAGAAGTGCCATGTTTTTTTGCACCAGAGTGACTTACCTTGGACATATTGTATCCCAGAAAGGTATTGCACCTGATCCAGAGAAAGTCGATGCCGTAACGCGATTCCCCGTTCCTAGAACTGCGGCTGAAGTTCAATCGTTCTTGAGAGTGACGTCCTATTTCCGAAAGTTCATTTGGAACCATAGTGCCATCGCAGCCCCCTTGAGGAAGCTCCTGAAAGAAGAAGAAGCCTTCACATCGGGTGCTCCACAAGAACACGCCTTCCATAAACTGAAATCTGCTTTATGTGGACCTCCCGTCTTGAAGCACTTCTCAGAAGACTCTAAATATGGCCTCCAGGTCCACACTGATGCTTCCAGAACCGGCTTCGGCGCCATTCTCCTCCAGGAAGATGAAACTGGGGATTACAGGCCTGTTGTATACCTCAGCCGTTCTCTTCACGGAGCTGAAGAGAACTACACATCCACTGAACTTGAGGCCCTTGCAGTTAAGTGTTCCCTGAAACAACTACGTCCCTACCTAATGGGCAGAAAGTTTCATGTTGTTACAGATCACCATGCACTCTGCTGGGTTCTTCGTTACAAGGAGGGAAACCAACACTTGCTGAGGTGGTCTCTCCTGCTGCAAGAACTCGACTTTGAAGTTGTGTACAAGTCTGGCGCATGTCACACTGCCCCCGATTGTCTGTCCCGTATTCCAAGCCGCTTCTGCTCAGGGGAACCTTCGAGTACCAACGGCTCGAGAGAGACTGGGAGGACCCGCACCTGCGATGTGTTTGAGGTCAAAGAGCCCAACTTAACCTCCGAGCAGAAGGAGGACCCGTTTTGTACAAAAATCATAAAGATACTGCAGAAAAAGGCTGGTACAAAGAAACAGCAGAAGAGAGCAAGTAAACAATTCGTGCTTTTCATGATGTATTGTACAAAAGGGATTCAGGACCAACGCATGAACGATTTGTTTTATGCTTGCCGGCGACGAAGCGAGCGGAAGTACTTCACGAATTTCACGGAAGTCGATTCGGAGCACACATGGGAATCCGTCGCACATACGAGAAAATCCACAGTAAATATTTCTGGCCTCGACAGTATCTGGATGTCCAACGGTTCGTGAAAAGCTGTGACCTTTGTCAACGGATGAAGATGACTACGACGTGCCCTTACGGACTGCTGCAGCCAGTTGAAGTCGATGTGCCATTTCATACAGTTGGACTCGACATAACTGGGCCCTTCCAGGCTTCACGAAGGTACAAGTTTGTCATAGTTGCCATAGACTACCTAACCAAGTTTGTTGAGGCGAAAGCTGTTCGTAACATTGAGGCTTCCACGGTGCAGAAGTTCATTGAGAGAATTATCCTCAAGCACGGAAGCCCCACAGTACTAGTTACGGACAGGGGCACACAGATGACTGCCAGATCAACTTCCGATTACATCAAGTACCGTGGTATACGTCACGCAACGACTACAGCTTATCACCCAGCTGCCAACGGCCTCGTCGAACGAGCCAACAAAACGCTGAAACAGATGATGCGAATCACCACCTCATCTGGAGAGAAGTGGGCTGATGTTTTGCCCTATATAGTGTTCTGCTATAACACAGGATGTCAGGACACAGTTCGTACTTCTCCTTTTTTCCTTCTGTATGGACGTGACCCTGTTTTCCCCTTAGATGTGACTTATAACAGGAAAGAGCTGCAAGAACTGCAAGCAAGCTCCGAATACGTGGTGCTCGTGCGTGAGCGCTTGAACGAAGTGCGTAGATTGGCTGCACGACACATCAAGTTGGCTCAGGAGAAGCAGAAGAGACTATTTGACGAACACCGAACTGACATAACGTTAGAACGAGACCAGTTGTGCTGTTGAGGACCCCGCCAGTGGGGCTTAAAAAACGGACAATGTACACTGGGCCTCATCGAGTTGTGGCCAAGCTATCGCCAGTGAATTATGAAATAGAGTTTGGTGATGGTTCAGGGTGGGTTCAGGGCGCCCGCCTGGGACTTCGCTCGCTGGACAACAGAGCCTAACGCCGACGCTGACTCGTGTCCAATATGTTTGCCCCACTCCGGCCTTCGGTTGGTGACGTAGCAAAACTAGCCCTACGGTCCTCTAGCTAGAAGGC
>JABSTQ010000003.1:0-17534 GCA_013358835.2 Ixodes persulcatus | reverse complement strand
AACAGCAAATGTTTTAGTTCGTGAATAAAAAGTAACGCAACAGTAACGTGCGTTACTTTTTATCAGTAACGGTAACGGTAACGCGTTCCTTTATTTTGAGGTAACGTAGGTCGGTAGCGCGTTACTTTTATTTGCAAGTAACGAGTAACGTATTTAGTTACTTTTTTCGGTAACGCCTACAACACTGGTTAAAATGCACACACTGGCTGTAGTTATAAAAATATGGTAAATTGTGACCTCTCTGAAAAGGAAGTTGGTTTTGGCAATGCAGGCTGAATAAAATAACCCGCCATCTAGTATGTGAAAGTAAAATGATGCTCGCCTTGTTTTGATTGCATATACCACTGAACGCTTTCCCAGCTCGCCGCGACGTCTGACATTTCCCAGAAGGAAGCTCAGAACCCGTTTCACAGACCAGCTGATGAAGGTGATGGAACGTAGAAGGCTAGTCTTGTAATGGTCTACAACAAAACGTTTGTAAGTGCAAAGCATAAAAAAAAAACACAATAGTGCCCAAGCTCTGGAAACAAAACCAAGAGGTTTCGGTACTCTGAGAACATCCCCTGGCTCGCGTAGGCACGTGTAGTCTTTTGCTACCATACTCTGTTTCATACTTAGTGTGCAACACTGTCAAAGCTACTGCTGGGAGCATGGGGCTTGATCTCGTTGATCATTTGCACGAGTTCTCGCGCAAACAAAACCACAGATGAAGCCATGCGCTCGTGCCAGTAGCTTTGACAGCGTTGCACACTAAGTTTAAGCAGAGTATAGTGTCGTAAAACTTCTCTGATTTCGACTTGCTCCCTTTGTTCTACCAGCTGTCTACGCGGGAAAACTTGCTGATGATTTAAGCGCTAATTGTAAAAATATGTCAAGCCAGTTTTACATCCAAACAAGCCTTTTGAATGTTTATCCTGATTGCAACATCATTACTGGTCGACTCACACGACGTATACTAACACCCTGAAACAGGTTGAATACATTAGGACACGTCAGGTGATCTTCCGACCAGGCAATCCCAAAGCTGGCGCACAATAAAGCCCTTGCATATGTTCTCCTCATGCGCAGAGTATTGCAACGGTCTCAATTTTTTAAAGCAACTGGAGAACACGCGAACGTCGATTTTTCAGGGGGAGCAACGGGCACGGTAAATTCACCGGGCAGGGCGCCGGTGGCATCGCGTATGCGCCGTAGTACATCTCTCGGATACCCCTGAGGCGATTTATACGGTCCTTATTACAAGTAATAAAATAAGTGTAATTGCTTAGTTTTCGGAGCAATTTAGTAATCATTTGATTACTTCGACTATATAGTAATCACCAAAGCAATTTGAATAACTTAGAAGTAATAAAATTACTTACAAACAATACACCCGTAGGCTATTTGATAAAAAATAGACGTCTAGAAAGCTAAGAACTATGGGTAAGCAAGATTGTCTTCTCTGCTGCCTTTATGTGTACACTTTGTCTTGCATATATACATATATTTATTACCAGCATCGCATTTAGTTGCCGTTCGATCGGATTGCTCTCAATTCGGAAAAAGGTATAAAAAGGGCATTAATTATTTTATGGCTTTCGCTAAAAAGTTATATGTGTTAAAAGCTTCTTTTAAAAATACAAATAAAAAAGGTAAGTACTGGTACTACCGTACCTTCTACGGTACCGAGAAGGAAGGAGTCAACATAAAATCAAACAATGTGCAACCTTACTAGTGAAATTCGCCACACGTTTTTCGCGAGTGTTCGTTGTGAATCCGTGTAGAATTAATTTTAAGCTGCGCAGTTCGACATCCGTCCGTGAGATTTGAAGCCTTCAAACTTAAATTCCAAATTTCAAATTTGTTCCAAAAAAGTGCACCTCAAAATTCGAAGGGTTCTAATGTTTTGCACACCAAATCTTAAGAAATTTGTTAAATATCCAAACCCAGATCTTCAGAAACGTTCGCTTATCCGCACTTTCCGAATTCAAACCTCAGCGGAGCTCGGGAGTTGCAAACTTTTCACGTTCTTAGTTAAACATATAAAATAGCGCAAAAAGAAAATGAACTGGAGGTATACAAGACAAGCGCTAAAGGAGAAGGACTTCTTGTCCTTCTTCTTTTTGCGCTATTTTATATATTAACTAAGATGAACCGACTAGCCCGACAACGTACCTTACTGAACTATATTTTCACATTCTAACCTCAGCAAAGTTAGTTTTAAACCTTTCGAATATGTATCTCTGGAGGCTCGCGGAACTTCTAATTTTGGACCAGCGCCTAACCGATTAGTATTGTCACGCTCGACCCACAAAGCATTTTATCTGCTTCATTTTATCAAAGTCCTTAGACGGGTATCTGAATGGATACTATGTTGAGCTGCTCTGTTGTGCCTGAACGCGTCTCCAATTAGTGTCTTTACCGCGTCCCAAAATGTGGTCCCGCAATTTCCACCTGATGACGTCACACAAGTGTCATGTTGTCGCTGGCTGCAATCCTGACAGTGTCCCAGAAGTAGCGGTGGATGTTCCAGACGTCTGCCCTGCTACAGATCACTCTACAGTATGACAGTCCACGGGAGCTTCAGCTGCTCGCATTTGCTCGTACTTTTTCTTTGGACCTCTAGCCCCGACCGCCAGAATTGCGACATGCGACACGACTACGCCGGCTTCTCTGACGTCCTTTGTTGACACTTTGACGAATGGGAAGGATCGGACGAAAAACACACCAGGCAAAGGCGTGTTCCAGGGACCATAATTTCTCTGATTAATTCTTGAAGCATTCAGTCTGGTAGGCATCCAAGTGTCAACATCTGTTTTGTTTTTGTTTTTTAATTCCAATTCCCATTCTATGAATGTGCGCGTATTTCTATCATGATGTCGAATACCCGAAACTGTGGTGAAAGCTGGGAAACTTGGTCGAAGAAAAAAGACAGGGGAAAAGAACATCTCAAACTCAGCTACTGCGTTTATTTCCTCAACGCCTCATATACCCACAACCTAATCACCGACTACCGACGTCACAAGGTCAACCTTTGTTATACATTTCTACTCTCACTGGTCTTCACCTTAACCGTAAACGGTGACCTCAAACCCAAACTGAAAACTTGGGACCTTGAACAAAACAAACACAATAAAACAAACACACGAAATCACTTCCCTTCCAGCCGGAGTCTGAAAGGGCTGTGCTTTATCTAAACGAGAACTGATACGATCTCCATCTGAACCCCTGCCCGCAAAATGACTCATTACACGTTCACACACAACTGAGAGAGAGAGAGAATAAACTTTATAAAAGCCTAGTAAGATCCAGAGCGCAATTGGGTTCCTTCTCGTACGGCCGGCGTGGTGCCTCCCTTCCAGAGTGGCCTTACAACTGAGAAAAAACAAAACAAAAAAAACTTATATCTTAAGAAACTTTTCGGAACTACTTCCGAGTTGCGTCGAAGCATGGCTGATACAATTACCGATGAATTTTATACGAACTGTCTCTCTTATGAGCCTCTTAGTGGTGTTGCGCTCTCTGTGCACAATGTCAGTTTGCAACCAATATGCCGTACAATTGTTTCTATGATCTCTTAAGTCGCCTCTTTCAAGTATACAGAACGTTCTCTAATTGAACAGACCTCTTTTAAATTAAAAACAACAAACTACAAAGCAAAAGGGAAGTTTACTTAGGCGTATAGTTTCAGCTCGATAGCGTTCGGGAAAGTATAAATGTTGAGAACTTCCGCTTTTAAGGGAAGAGTTTTTTTTTTTTATTTTCAGAAAAAAGTTCTAAAATAATATTGGAAGGTAATTCGAAATAAGTGAACACATCTCAAACTTTAGCATGAATTAATATTATATTTAATAAAGTTCTCTCAGTCTGGCATACGCCCAGTCTGTGTAGCTGGTCATTTTGGTGAAATACGCATAACCTGCTTTCTCCCCATAGTGCTTTTCGTACGAGACTAGTACAACTTGGAGAAAACACGCCAGCTCTTTTGTAAACTGCTGGATTTCCAGAATCTACCTACAAATAAGATAGCAAAAAATAGATAGAAATCCAGAAATATGAACAAAACGAAATAAAAAATAATTTAAACACTTATGCAACCCGTAAGGTAAAAGACAGCGACAGCTGAGGTAGGACGTTGAAGCCGCTAAGGCGTCATTTCGGAGCAGATGGATTCAATGAGCTGTAAAGGTGCGAGCACGCAACATAGAGTCCGCATAGGCGTTTTGTATTAAACCGAGTAACCTATACCGGACAAACATTCCACAGTGTTTCGGAACCAATGAGGGTGCATTAAGTTGAGAGCATTTCAGCTGTCTGCGAAAAAGGGGAGCGTCCTTTCGTACGTCACCTCGGTTCAAATAGTCACACGTCCCAAACGAAAAGCGCCGAATAAACAGGGACAAGGAAGTAGACAAGACAAAGTACACTCTCAAGTGAAGGTTTATTGAACAAACACACACTATTAACATAATTTTTCTGCCTATTCGTTTAGTAGTATATAAAACTGTATCTGTCAGGCGCATTGACGGGGCACTAACGCACTTACTTTCTCCTTGCTTACGGATAGAGAATGCATCGTAAAATTCTAAGGCAGGTTTATCTGTGTATCTGCCGAAAATTGTTGTTTGTGCTAATTCTGGGTCACATGGGCTCCTAGCCCAGTGCTCTGCCAGGTTGCCCTACCGGGACTCTTTTGGTGACCATTCATGCTATCTTGCTACCATGCATGCTTTCTTGTTACCAGCGGCCCGTGGAATGTTTTGGCGGAGTGACGAAAATGACCCGCGTCAATATAAAGCGCGCGAAACAGTGAAGTGTCCCACCAACAGCTATCGATGTAATATCGCTGATATAAAATTCCTAATTGTCGCACACCAAGTGGCAGGGGTCTTAAACTCCTTCGGGTGGTGTGAGGGCCAGATAGCCCACCCTCCTCACACGACAGTTTTTGCTTGCGTGACAATTTCTATAGCAGCATTCTAAGACAATTCTAATGCTTTAATATAGTTTTTGACTGCTACAAACCCGAGCTTTAAGATTGGTGGCAGCTGTTAAAACTCGTTTACTCTACTGTCGTCTAATTCCTGGTTAACTTAGTTTGTAGAGCGCTCCACTGGAAATGGAAATGTCCCTGGTTCGATAGCAGGACCAGGCCGATATTTTCAGTCGCGCAAAGGTCACCTAGCTGTGTTTGGAGATTTGTGTCCCCCTTGTTGCCCTTTTCCAGGGATTATTATCGTTTCCGAGCTCATAGATTTATCTGTGGAAGTTAATTCGTGCTGAGGAAGAGTTCGTGCAACCGAAGTGCGCCTTAAAGAGCTCGCGCTTACAGGGTAGTTGGATTTCCATAAAGGAAAGTAATATGCTAAAATGCAAAAAATAAGCTATATGAGCAAAAACTAAGATGAACCAATACACAGTCGAAGAGAAAACGAAATAGAAAAAAAAAATACAGGCGGACGCTTACGCTTTGCCTTTCAGGGTGGAACGGGATAGCTAAACATATAAACCCCCGCTTCTTCCCATAGCCGTGCAAGCGTGCCTGCGTGGCCTAGTCGGTAGCGCCGTCTTGCCAACACCACCTAGAGGGTAATACAAGGAGACGCCAGGCTCTTTAAACCGACCGGAAAATTCGGTTTCTCAACCTATCGCGCTACGACTTTGTGCAGCGTTGCCAACAGATGGTGCATTTTTTTTTTTGTAAAATTTGCAAAGAGCGAACTTACCTGAGGAAAAAGTAAAGAAAGAAAAAGGCTTAGCTCCAATGGAAACGCAGCGACGCCACCGGTCTGCAAACAACACGGCGCCGTTTCGCACGGGAGACAAGAGATGGCACAAGCGGTCGCGAAGCCAACTGCCGCCAACGAACGAGCATACGACGCCGAGAGCCGGCGTCTTTTCTTTAGCAGACGATCTTTTCGAATCAAAAGCGGCGCGAGCTTTTTTCATATCAGTTGTTGTTTTTGTTTCTGCGACTGTCGCCCCCTGCGGAACGCCCGCCGCTTTTGATTCGAAAAGATCGTCTTCTAAAGAAAAGACGCCGGCTCTCGGCGTCGTATGCTCGTTCGTTGGCGGCAGTTGGCGTCGCGACCGCTTGCGCCATCTCTTGTCTCCCGTGCGAAACGGCGCCGTGTTGTTTGCAGACCGGTGGCGTCGCTGCGTTTCCATAGGAGCTAAGCCTTTTTCTTTCTTTACTTTTTCCTCAGGTAAGTTCGCTCTTTGCAAATTTTACAAAAAAAAAAAAAAATGCACCATCTGTGGGCAACGCTGCACAAAGTCGTAGCGCGATAGGTTAAGAAACCGAATTTTCCGGTCGATTTAAAGAGCCTGGCGTCTCCTTGTAGCACCCGTTAGAATAATCAAAGCCTCAGTATCGCCTCTTCTCCCTTCATGAAACGTCATCAGAGTCACCTAGCGCTGACTCGGCTATTGGGCCCGAGTCCCACCTTCGACGCGCTGATTTGAACACGAGCCCCGGCCAAACACAGACGGAGCACTCGTGGCCAATCTCAGGTCTCGATCTATCTGACTGTGATGACGGTGCGATAACGGTGCGGAGGCCTTCTGCTTATCTAGGTGGTGTTCGTATGGCTCGCAACCGAACGGCCGTGGATTTCAATCCCGCCTCCGCCTGAAATGTTTCGTATGTTTTTCTTTAAGGCGAATGACTTACTTAAAAACGTGAATTCATTTGAGACATGCGGCGCCTATAATTCGCATTACATGTCATGTTTTAATCACCTTAATTTCACGCGTGACGTCACGTTTGACGTGAGCGTTGGGGGTTGTTTGAAATTTTCGCGGGAGGTCATGAGGCTGTGGCGTCACGACCCTATCGACCAATCAAGATTTCCCCCTCACGCGACGTCGACGCCGGCTTTTCTGCGAAACTAGCTCCTTAAAGCTATCGCTTTAATATGTAAGTACGCTTTAAAACCAGAACTACGATTCAAGAGTGAATGAAAAAGGGAGAGGGTATAAAAATTTATGAAGCATTTAGCGCTCGAGACGCGGAAACAAGTAAAACCCCTTGATGTGTTCGTGTTTGCCCGTAGCAACGTTGGCAAGTAGCGTGAAGAGCTCCACCGGGTGGAGGCGCATGTCTCGCGCAGCCCTTGGAAGCAAAAGCCGGCAATGCACTGAAATCATAACCGTTGGAAGCGATTGGCGGCGGAGCACGCACTCCTGACACGTGTCTTGCGCGTTCTGGCAACACTGGTTGGCGGTACTTGTATGAAACGCTGAGCGTGAATTTTATCAAGGGACTTTTAGGAAGGCGGCTGCAAGTCACTCGATGTTTGATGGCCGCGTCCCAGCGAGTCGCTGGCCGCGCGTTTGAGACCTCTGCTTACAGTAATAATTTGCGCAGAACAAGTTCAGTTTAAGATACGCCATATAATTGCGCTCACCAGTACGGGTCTGCAGGTGTTTGGATGATTCTTATATTAGCGTGTGTTAAAATTTACTCATTCGAAAAATAGAAGTAACGGACGTTCACAATTACACAAAACTTAATTGCCTTCTAAGACCACTAACATGTAAATATGATTTAGTATTTTTTTGTAAGCTCGCTGTTATAACTACTCTTGTTGGCAAAACTAAGACTACTACTAAGAACTAATGAATTTTTATGGCTTTATTGAGTAAAATCAACGCTTCTTTTCCGCAGCTGTGAAAAAGTTAATAGTTTGGATAAAGAAAAATAAATCTCTCCTTTTGGACAGCAAATATGAACTACGCATTCCAGATCTCTAAATCTCCGTGTGAATCTTATGCTAGTGGTGGGGATTAAGTGCGAAAGATTGAAAAATGACGTTATATGGAATCAGAAATTAAACAGAAAAACAAACCTTCTTGATGAGTCAACGTCTAATCTGGACGAATATTTGTCGAACCAAGAAACGTCATTGTGAGAACGTGTGCCGTTTATTTGGTTGAAATAATGTCGGTAAACAGAAAAAAAATACAGTATTTTTTGCTCGCAAGTTTGTTTCACTGAAATAGAAGTCACATGCGCCCGAATTGTATTTCTTGGTTACAATAATATTCGGTCCAGTGAACGTCGGCCTAATAATACTTTTGATTTGTTTTATTATTGGTCCACTTTAAAAATTGCTTTATATATCACGGAGGGTGCCTTGAAGTTATTTTTTTTTTACACAAGTGACGAGAAAGTGGGGAGAAATTCGTATACACTGTAAAAACTTTACCAACTTTTTGTAACCGATCAGGGAACCTAGGATTTCCTTGTTGTTTTCGGGGGAGGCGTCCGGGACAATTGAGTCCTTGAGGCAGCTCTGTCTTACATCTAATGCCAGGTTTCTAAAATTTCGCATTTGATCACCACCACTAGCATGACAGACGCACAAAGTTATTGGTTTCTGTGATTTCTGAACCACACATCTAATTTTCCTCACAAATTGTTGCTACCTAGAAGATAGAATTCCCATCACTGTGTATGAACTTTCTGGGACATACCGTGGAATAAAAAGTTTTCAAGGAATATGAAAATTTTAATTGAAATACGTTGAATGATATCCCGGCAATTGCAGTCCACGGGAACATTAATATTCTTTGGTAAGAAAAGCAAAAATTGACAAATGTGTGAATGTAACACCCGTAGGATTCAATGCAAAACAAATTGTAGAACTGAAATAAAACTATAAGCGTTAAGAAGTTGGAATACTGCTTATTGATATTTTATGACTGTCATCTAAAATATTTCGGGAAAACAATGCTATGTCTTTTGTTGGTCAATTAAAACGATCATTTAAATGCATGCGCCGTGGCGTTGATGTTCAATAAAGTTGGGGATGCTTTGGCTATTTTTTCACTTTAGTAAAAATGATTGTGCCAAAAAATATTTTACTAATACCTACGTCCTGCGCTTAGATACATTTTTAAATTTGTGAAATAAACATGATATTGAGGATGAAGCTTCGCAAATAATTCCAGTGTTCTGAAAGAGCTGAGAAAACAATCCCATAAAAATATTAATCCCGTTATCTTCTCGGTTTAATTGGAATGCGGATAATAGGGAAGAACAATATATTAATGTTAATTTAAATTGAACTAAAATGAAATTTGTTGTCTTGCTTGCATTGCTTTGTACCCGAAAGAGAAGACAATCTGGTAGAGATTTTAAGCATAGAGGACAAACGTTAAATTTTTCCAACAGATGTGCCATTTCTTAAGACACCCGAGTAAGCAGATATTTTCAAGTCGACCACATTAGCATTATGGAGAAGTGTAGAAACCTTGCATGCATCTTTTTCAGCCGTCCCAGCGCAGAACATTGCCTTAAGGCGGACTACGTCCTCTTGCAGATAAAGAAGGTTGACAGCGCGAAAATTGATAGATGCTCGTCCCTCTGTAAAATAATGGTTATCTTGATTCCTCAAATATTCCCAAAATGAAATCGTTTTGGTTAAAGAATTAACATTAATTATAACATAATAAACATTGCGTTAAGTCACGGAAAGCTACGACTATGCTGACATCGGGCACGACTTCACGAAGTAGATTGTATTCTGTTGGTGTAAGAAAAGGCATGATGCTGCATTTCTGGAAAGAAAGTTTCCGAGGCCAATCCTATTACTACTATAATTTAAAATGCAAAAAGCTAATGAAATTGACTGTGATCTTTACCTCCGAAGTTCTATAATGCATGTTATGCAGTGCGTATGAAGCATGCAGTGGTTTAAGTTTGATTAGAAGATATTAAAGGGGCAGTGCAACGATTATAATGTTGAAAGAACTCGCTGCTTTTATATTTTATATTGTTTATCTAGGCACAAGGAAGATAAAAACGCGCCAACTTTGCCCGTAAAATTGCTATTCCGCTATGTAATCGCAAATAAAAAAAAAATATTTACCGATTTGCAGGTGCGTGTGGCGGTTATGAGGAACTACGGTGTTGCGTAGCGGGTTTTACAGGGAACAGAAAAGAACCATTTCCCCTCTTCTACTACACTCACCATCAACCCCGTGGCGAAGCTTCTTTTTTCTCGATCACTCGCCGCGACATTCGGCTACGTTAATCCTTTAAAATCGAAAACCGCAGAGGGAGCAGTTTGGGGACACTGAAGGCAGAACCAAACGGGAAACTAGGTGGTTCCCCAGAGTCATCACTCGAAAGACGGTGTGACAGTTGAGGGATACTTTAACCTTCAATTTGTATCATAAAACAAAAAATACAGCGCTCTAGATAAAAAAAAAAAAGATTTAATGGTTCTTTGTTTTATAGGTAACACAGATTAATTACAGCGGTTAATTGGCCGTAGTTTTAAAATAGCTGCACCACCCCTTTAAAGCGTTCTATTGGGGAATGAAGACGAGCCTATTGTGTAAAAAATTCCCCACTAAATTTAGCGGGGACAGTAAAATGGTGCATAGTCACGGGACGTAAATTCCACACTAAATCTTTCTAGGAAACTGAATTGGGCTTTAAATTACGTGACATCACTTTCCGCGTCAAATATAGCGGGGAAACAAAATTTGTGTATTGATCAGGTGATGTTAATTTACGTGGCGAGGAAAGCACAGACGAGCAAACAAGTTAAAATATAAAATTAAGCAATTTTCTTTAAAACAAAACACGCTTTGAAAACAAATGGAGGTACTATCACGTGTAATGTCCAGTGAATTTTCAATATAGGAACGAAACGTAGTTGCGTAACGTTTTAATTCCCGTGGGAACCTGTGCGACACGCTCCCAGAACGGAGCGCCTAAAGGAATGCAATTTCTCGGCTATAAAATATGTGTAAGTAATGGAAGTGACAGTAACGGGCTGTTCAACAAGACGGTAGTTCATGAGCTTGTGTTTCTGTTCCATCGCTAATTCCTACTAAGTAAGTAACTCCAGTGTAGACACAGAAATTCGTCGAATACAATGCGTTTGCTTCAGCTATTCCAATTGGAAAACTCGATACAGACATCATACTTGTAAAAGCTTCATATTAGCTTGTGAAAATTTTGAATACTCTGTACAGGTAAAGGCTCGAAATGAGCAACTAGTTTGTTATTGGAATGATATCATCCAATGCATCTCCTCAGCATACCAGTTTTATATTAGTAAAGCATAGTGGCAGGCGAAATACAAGCATTTAGAAGCATGAAATGTTTAATTTTGTTAAAGTTCTATATGATAATACTGGTTTGAATTCAGTACCGTATCGACGCATTGAATAACTGTGTCCAAGACCTTGTTGCATCGTTAACAATAGTGTACAAATCTAATGTGTCTCACGGTATATGTTTCACGCGTGTTAATTTCGTACCCTCAAGCACTGGTTAACAGACAGTCAATATTGCTGCAGTATATATTTTTGAAACTCAAACACAAATATACGTATCTGGAAACGTTTCACAATAACGAGAATTATATTCTTTTCTTTTAAATCAAATTCGTAAAAATTATAAAACCCATAATGAGTATAAGTGTTAGCTCTAATTTTCAAAAAATAATATTCTTGATAACCATTTGATTACACAACCCAGAAATAAAAACGAATGACTTTACAATTATACGTCTGCATGACCCAAGTCGGGTTAAAGATGATGGCTGCTTCATAAAAAAATAGTTTCTAATATCCGCTTAATTTTGCTCACAGGTACATACTGCAACAATCGCAAGAACCCTGCTGATATAAGTAACAAGCCTGTTAAAGAAATAATACTTAATAAGAAATAATGTAAACAACGAGGCCGCAATGTAGGATTTCACAACCTGCATTTAAGTTTGAAGCTGTGCCGGAAGCTGTGAAACCAGAGGAAATATTATTTGGTCTTTGAAGTTTATCCGCGGAAGTAGTTCACGGCACTTAATAAAATTGTGGGGCCTTTTTGCGTTTTAGCAGAGGTAATCTATCGAAAATAAGACTGCCAAAAATAGGCTCCACTTGGAAAACGCACTGGCTGTGTGCAGACATCTCTTATTGTTCAGGCAGATATGCTCATATGCGCAGGCGGCAGTCATTTTTCTTCTAAAATAGAGAATGACTGCTGAATAACTTTCACTTATAGTTCTCTAAACCAATTACCATAACACTTGTGGTTACGGTATGTAATCAACAAAATCTCGTAGAGTAAAACATTGAATCTTGATTTTGCAAATTAATATGAATAATAATGTCTCAAATATACTTGCACAGGAACTTTAGGCTTTGGTTGAGCCTTTTGTGTTAAGAGTGCTTCTCATAAGAACACTTTTTTATGACCGAATAAGAGGGTGACTAAATTAACACGAAGATGCACTTGTGCCTTAGAGGCGGCGCCAGTGTTAGTTCAGTTAAAGTATCAGTGTCGATAATATTGTTTGCAAAAGTTTAAACAGTTTCTTGTGTTACTTGTGAACGTCTTAATAAAGGCAATAAAATAGATACAAGTGTGTATACGAGCCAAATTCGCTTGCTAAGAGCCCGAATTATAGTTTAAATCAGTGGTTCTCAAATGGGGGTCCTCGGACCTCAGGAGGTTCGCGAAGACATTCTGGTGTTCCGCGGAGTCCTGACTCATCAATTAAGCCCGGTAATAAAAGCTTTTTTTTCTCATTGAGGAGAAACGTCTTAATTTTCGGGTAAGTTTTCTCGCGTGTATGCCAATGAGGTAAGTCTACTTCACTCACCCTTTAGTTACATTTATTTATTAAAACATGTTCATAATTCCACATTACAATTCTCTTGCCTCCATCACAAGCGGGGTCCTCCATCGTCTCCGCCGATGCACAAAGGGTCCACGAAACATCAATTGTTGAGAACCACCAGTTTAAATCTTTTAGTCGTGCGTTGCCGAAATTACAACTTACAGTGTTTATCGCACTTTCTATTGTGAAGCATCGCAAAGTTCAAATTTTGCTTACACATATTGGGTAGGTCGTTATTAAATTCACGTTTTCTTGCAGGCTCTATTAAAATTGAGCTTATGTCTGTACGGTGGTATCATTATTGATTTTTATGTGGTCCGTTTTATACAAGATAGCCTGAACACTTCTGCGACAATTGGGATATGATTTTACGTGAACTACGATGGATAACTGTATCCAAAAGATTAGGACGTCGTTGCTATGAAACAGACTCTTTCTATTCAATCATTTCTATTCCAACTACAATTGAGGATCCAATCTAAAAGCTTCTCTTTATGCGTCGTACAAAAATGCCTCTGTAGAACTTCAATTATATGAACGCATTTATAGCCGTGTGACCTTTTATTCAATCATTACCCCATAATGCCTAGTAGCGAGATTCTCAAACATTCTGAATGCGGTTGAGATCTCGCCGTAAATAAAGGACGCCAGTTGGTTTGTCATTAACATGCATCACCAAAATGGCTGAGTGGATGTATGTGGACGTAAACATGCCAGTAGACAGTGAGTCTCTTGTTTAAATTACCTGAACGCTGACGTTTTTAAAATTTTATGGAGAATGTGCTCAATAGTTGCTTACTGGTACGTATAATATTGCCATATCTTTCAACGTCTGTGTGTTGAGACTAGGGTACAGATAAATTGGGGCTTACCACTGAGTAGAGTAGAGAGCCGCACATAGTACAAGCTAGTCATTATTATTATCGCGAACATTCTCGTTTCATAATCTGTATTTTGATAGTAGAAGTACAAATAAGAATTATGTAGCAAAATATAATGTTTAGCCCTACGAACAGCATTTGAGGAAATATCGCTGCTGATTTACCCTTTCTTAGTTTTTGTAGGTCAAGGCTTGAATTATTGTCTTTTATGTCAAAATGAAGAAATTAGTATGACCTTTTTTTTATGATCTTTCCAATCTTGCCTCGAAAACATGGGAGCAAGGTGAATAATGAACAAAAAATTATCAATCTCGTTTTAAACTCTCTTCAGCTCCTGGTTCCATCCAATTTTATTGAACGCGCCCATTAAATTTGGTTGGCATTTTAAAACCCATCAAACTCTGGCCAATAGTTGTTAGGCTTCAACATCTATGGTGATCGACAAAACATTCTACTCGCAACTAAAACTTCAAGGCTCACACTGGGGAAGATTTGTGTCCAGCAATGCGTCCTGCCAGAAAAAAAAATGAAATCGGGAAAACTAATAATTCCGTGTTGCATTTGCGGTACAACAAACTGTTCGTTAAGTAAACAGTTAAATGTATTATGTATACCACGACTTCTAAAACCGCTCTTTAGCGTGGTGCTGACTGGATTTTATACCCGTGCAGTAGGTAACTCACTAACAGTTCCGTCTTATCAATCACAAGTATCTGCATCATTATGACAAGTTGTGAAGCATGAAAGTTGTTGAAACCGTGGCATGTAAGTGTCGGTGATCTTTCAGGAATATGTGTTCCGCATTACAGTGGTTACTTGCTTGGCTGTAGGCTCTTCTTTTTGTCTTCATTATTAATACCGTTAGCATCTTTCGAACTTAATAATAATAATTCTAAAATATTATGTTGTTAAATGGAATTTAATGTTTATTGATGCGATAGAGGTGATAGAAATGGCGGTGGCGTATTAAAGATCTTTTCACATTACTTCATATTGTTTTTTTTTTGTGCACCCAAGTCGCAAAATCGAAATTACTTTGATTTTTTGTACATAAATATTCAAGAAGTCATATTGACCATAGGCTATCATGCACTATCTAATAATATGTTTTTAGTGATAATCTTTATGATGCGATAAACAGATCATTAATACTTTTTACTTCCTCTGCAATAATTTTGCTTGGCGGTTTTGTCCGAACGGAGTATGAACTGATCTACAAGCCCAGAGAAAATATTTCAGATCTGACGCTTCTAAGTTCATTTACTTGTGAAATATTTAAAAACCTATCAATTTGTCACTTTTCCCACTAGAATCACGCTCACTGCAGAACACTTGAAATTGAATTTTAACATAACCTGCCTTAATTTCTTCTGATAGGAACCAGCAGGCTATTAGCGATCATTTTAAACCCTTTGATGATAGAGTGTTTCTTCTCAAATTGAAGTATCGAACTACCGCAAATCACCCGCTGTGTTATACTTTACTTTATTGCGCGGACGTGACAAAGAAGGTTTCATTTGATTAAAACATATTCCATAGCAAGTCTTACTTCTCTGGACCAAGAACTTAAACGGTGTGAGAACAACAATTTACCTAGTTGATTACTGACATGAAATGGCAACATGTATAGACGATATTATTGATTTGCGAAAATAATGCATGACGTTCGTATAAACCATTAGGAATCAAAACAGTTGGAATAAATCGGAATAATCCTAACCTCTTCAGTATTATTTTCAACAACGAGCTCTTAAATTTGTGTAAATCTCTTAATTATACAGGAGTGTAAAACGAGTACACGGATAGTATAAAGTAGGTCCTGTATTAAAAAGTAACACATGGCGTGATTAAAAAAAAACAAGAAAAAGCTCTGCGTGTTTTGTACTATCACGAGATAATATCGCCGGCTGCAACTCAACGACAGTTCTGAAATAAGTTTGGACGAGATCCGTCTGATGTTAAAGGTCATCTATACGTGGTATGTCATGCATAAAAAAAGAAGAAAACTGGCAATGTCGGTAACATGCACAGAACTGTCAGGCGCCTTTGGCGAATAAAGATAATTTTACGCCGTGCCATCCGTATTTCAACACAGTCTTCAGAAGTGAACTCGTCGTATGACGTAATAAATGAGAATGAGTAACGTTCATATCCAATTCCGAACTGTCGTTGAGAGGTAACTGGCGAATGAACGTTATGATAACAACAAATATAACGGCAATTTAATCTTCATTGGCGCTATGTTGACACAGGCAATCACAACACCATTTCTAAGAAAAAAAAAAAACTTGATCGGTCATCCTAGGTAATTTGAACTTCAGCGTTTAAGTCTTGAATAATAAAACAAAGAGTTCCTTAATTATTCAAGGACTTTATGCTCCCCATGTTCATATTTTTTTTAAAGTTGTAAATGAAGTTCGCTTACATTAAAATATAAAAACTATTTTTACGTTTTGCAAATAGAGTTTCTTCGGTTTATTAAAATGTACTAATAAAATGTTGTGGTTTTATGTGTGCCAGAGAGAATTCGGAGCAGTAAAATCAACGTCTTCTTGTTGAGAACACCACCGCTGGGTTATGAAAGTCGTCATATTCGTAGGATCTTTGCTTTTGGCAAGTATAGAGAGTAAGTATTTATAAAAGCTAAAGGTGTGCTACAACAAAAATAGTTTAAAAAATAATCGGGCATATTTAATTGGTCCTACATACACAGCGACATGTACCAAAATAAAAGGTCGTACAGAAAACTCATATATACATTTGGATAATCATGCTTATAGGAAGTCTACCAATAACTTGAACGTGTAAACCAAAACTGCACAACTAGAAAGCAGCAAGCACCAATAAAAATCAAATCTCATATTATCATACGAAAAGATCATATAATGAAAATTTTCAAAATTAAATACTTGTAGCAGCAGCCTTCCCAATCTAGGTATTTGAAGATAATTTGACTTATAACGTAGTATGAACATAAAACATAAAAGATACTGTCGGGGTTGTGTGCAATATCCATTTGGTTAACATATAGCTTATTGAAAATTTATTAAAGAGAGGTGAAATAAATTAATGTTATTTTGTATTACATGACCGGGTATATATTGTAGGCAACTTGGGCCAAACATCATCCTGACCTGTGTTTTTTTTATTTTAAGAAAGGCATCTAATATGACACATAGGCTTTAGATTGTGTTATGTACCTGGGTGGGTATAAGTGCATATGTTCGTTATTGAGTAGAATCATTTCTACAATAAAAACTAAAGGGGACATGCGCTAAGAAAAATGTTTTTCTATTTTACGATATCGATATAACATGTTTAGAGTTTATGTTGCTGAATCTTCTCCCTGCCGAAAAACCCAGTACAACTTTTCGCTGTCTGGATTATGGAACTGTAAATTTATCTGAATTCTATCTGGATTTCAGGTTTTTAGAAATTATTCCTTTGTCTGCAATCTGGATTTCGAGTTTTCAGGAACTGAGTTCCAGTTTCATAATCCAGATAGAAAAAAGTTATGATGGGTTTTTTGGTACGGCTGTTTATTAATCGGGTGTTAGATTTTCATTTTATATAGTTTATTTGTTTGGGTTCACGATGCAATGTAGAGCCAGCACACTTAAAAAAAACCTAATAAAGTGAACAACTTCACTCCCTTAAACTACTGAGTGCAATGAACAAAAAGAATAATTTGTGCGATGCTTCTTTAATATTAAATTAATACAAATATCAAAAATGCCATTCGGAAAAGGGGGGGGGGGGGCTTACAAATGTTGCCTAAAGTTTTTCATCAATATAAAATATACATTCTTACCAAGCCTCGATGTTTGAATTCTACATATTCTAAACTATATGCATGCTAATTTGGCTGTGATGGGATATAAAGAACATAAATTATTGTGCATAAACAGTAAGATACCCAAAATTAAATAAAACGATAAACGCGTTCGAATGTTACCATAGTTCTCTTACTATACTGTTTCGGGGTGCGAAAAATAATATTTTGTGAATACATTTCCTTTTGCAGAAATTT
>JABSTQ010000002.1:0-74958 GCA_013358835.2 Ixodes persulcatus | reverse complement strand
TGCAGCAGTGTCTCTTTTAATTGGAAACAAATGACAATTCAAACTAAACGGTGTATTTTCCGAATACCCAAGGCTGGAATAAAGAATGTCAGGAAAAAGTATAAAGATTACAAATTACGGTACTATTGCTGTGCATATTTTGGGCAGTTCAATACATATCATACAGGCAACGGGGGGCGATTCGGCCGTTTTTCTTGCTACCATACAAACTAACTTCCAGTAATTATGCATCTTCTAAGAAATATGCCTGCATAGGTGTATAAACTATATAATTAATTCACGAAGAAGCTACATTTATGTAAAACAACCCTGTTCCACGAGCACTTCAAAGATCATCAGACGCAGGGCCTTTAAAACATCTGCGAACCAGCGCATGCAGAGTAGCAGCGCAAAGTCGGGGTCGCGAGCTAATTTGCCGACCACCCAAAGGCCCATGATATAAATTCCACTTCGAATGCCTTGAAAGCGGTATGTAATATCGTCCTAAATCATGAACATGCAAGGAACAGAATTCCAGCGTCTGAAACACTTGCGCCACCGCTTCACCAACCCCTCGCAAAATTGCCTTCTGTCGTCTGGGGACGGGGAGGTTCATCGGCGACATTGCCTCCGCCGATAGCTTTCGGGATTTGTAACCCAATTTTAAAGGTAAAAGGGGCAAGCAGGCTTATAAAATGTACGGAAGCACGTCTATATCGGCCTAACTCAACGTCTTGTACACCGGGTAAAAGAGGGCCAGCTCCTCGAAGTGCTTGCGGCACACAACGCCAAACCAGGAAACCGGTGCTGGGAAGCGAGCCGATGGGAGATCGCGGAGCGGAGTCCTCTTCCCGACGTCACGGTACACCTCACCCAATCAGGGCGCGGCGACCGCAGCGACGCTTGCGTTCGCTCT
Source organism: Ixodes persulcatus (assembly GCA_013358835.2). Classification (NCBI taxonomy): domain Eukaryota; kingdom Metazoa; phylum Arthropoda; class Arachnida; order Ixodida; family Ixodidae; genus Ixodes; species Ixodes persulcatus. Next base: position 74,063 of record JABSTQ010000002.1, on the reverse strand, counting down.
CGGGGCTAATAGCAAACAACGTCTCTTGCATCACGAGCAGGGCGACTCCGGCTTTAGCTTTCAATGTGTGTACGATTGCGATCAGCAACTATAGCTCTCATACAATTTTCCACCCTCATTGACTCACCAAAAAAAGATTTAACAAGCGTCGCTTTTTTTTTTTTTGCTTCTGCTTTTGGTGCAGTGTGTTGTGAATCTCCAATCGGCGTCCGTAAGCGGAGAGGTATACAATGACATGGCGTGCTTCCTCGGATACCTACTGAGCGAGCTGGACTTGACTCAATTCACGGTTGAAGAGCAGCTGAACACTGTGAAGCTTCAGCTGCTAGCCTCAGGCAACTGTGAGTATACCCTTCGCATGTAGAACACCCTGTTTTCACAGTATACAAAAATTGCACCGACTGACTGAGTTATTTTTTTTTTTTCTTATAAGGTTAAATCTTTATCGTTTATGCGTGGCAGGTTCCGGGCGTCTCATTACGGCCTCGCCCTTACGCTCCGCTTTACTTTAAACGGGCACTAGAACACTTTCTGCGGTGGTCTATTTATGACCACAACTCAATCTGTGGGCTCTAAGCAGCCTAAAAGAACCAAACATTACATACATACGTGCAGACAATCGTGTAAAACTGGCATTTCTTATGGCAATAATGTGTATATATACGTATTTCCTGTGTTTTTCCGAATCTCACGAAATTGAGGGGTGTGCGCTTATTACGGAATGAGCGGAAACTTTGTATTTTACGGTAGTCGTATTACGAGCTTCCTCATTCGCTGGAATCCTTCCATTGCTCGCCTTGACTGGCTGTCTCTGTGTCGTACAAAAAAAAAAAAAAAAATAAACTCTTTTCTTTTTTTTCTTTTTTTTTTTTGGGGGGGGGGGGGGTAAAGTGTGTTGTCTTGTGCAAGTTCAAACTCCCCTTCTTTTTTTCTTTTTACAGGCACACTACGACAAAGACCGGCAAGCAGAGCCAGGGCACGAAACGTTGCACGTTCTTTGTGTGGCGTCTTTCCTGTCTCCTGTACATAGTTTCCTCACGTTGTTCGCCGACTTTAACCATGTATAACGGTCTTGGTGAACACAAACTAAAAATGTGTCGCAAAAGACCGAGAACAACAGAGACGGGCGACCAAAAATATTTACCCAAGATGTTCCGTGCCAATAACACGAGTGTTTAAACGGACGAGAAGCTTTCATTAATCTGCCCGTATCGGGTTGCAGAAGATTAGAGTCATCGACAGATTGAAAAACGAAGCGCGCGGCATATTCTATGCTCGTGATTCTTGCTTTTCGATTTATCGTGTCCGCCAGCAAACAAATGATGACACAAAATTCCGGTCAGCTAGCGCCATCTATAAGCGACGGCGGCAACCTTCCCAGGCCTTTCTTTCCACTCTGGCTTGCCGACTTGCGGCCGGCCATTACTTCATTCCCACCATTCGCAACTTTCACGACCTATAGGGGGCGCACCGGTGCCTATCAAAATGGCTGTCATTTGGATGATCGTCGTAGAACAGTGGTACGAGGCTTGGTCTGCGACGCGTAAGTAATTCTAGTTTTGCTATATACGAGCAGTATTAGAGCCTTACATTATTTTTTTTTCAATCCAGGAAGTTGTAGGCAAGCCCGTTTATTATGAGGCCAATTATCCAGGAGCTAGGGAGCGCCATTCTCACACCGCGGTACCACCATCACTGAAAGTTGCGAATAGTACAGCTTCGCTAAACTTCCTTCACCAGAGTGAAAAAGCTGAAAGTTTTCGGTGTTATCATCGGCTAACGCTGCAATCTCATTGACAATGGAGCGATAATAAAACACTTAAAACTCACCGCGCCCTTCGTTTTTTTGTTTTTTTTAAGTTGTTGTTTGCTTTATTTATATATATATTTAAGCGTCTTTATTATTTGCACGTTTCGTTCCTCGTAATCAAGAAGTGTCCTAAGCAGCACAGATTTGGCCAATCATTGGCCGATGGCTGGCATTAATCCTTTGGCCAGTGGCCAGACAGTGGCGCCAGCCATTGGCCGATGAGTGGCCTTTCTCTGGCCATTGGCCAATGGCCATCAGCCATCGGCCAAGCGTTAGCCAGTGAATGGCCATTCGTTGGACATTGGCCAAAAGACCATCGCCAGCCATTGGCCAATGCTTGGCCAAACTCCGTTCTGCTTGGGGTGGCGTTGGCGTTCGCCTTTGATCGCATGCTGTAAACAAGGATAAAATTAATAGGATATTGAAATAAAGAGAATGGTTTTTTCAACAGTCGTTTTCCTGACGTGCTTCGTATACATACTTTACAATGCGCGATCGAGCCGAAAAGGAAGAATTCAATTCCTCCAAAGTCGAAGATTGGGCAATCCGAGATTGGTCAAACCAACTGTCTAAAATCTTCTAATTAATAGGTGGTATTTTTTTTTTACATTCAATGAACAAATTCGGGTATGTGCGACTACGTAGCTTCCAGAAGGTTTCAGAGAAATGTGCATGCGACACACGCCGTTTGCGCGTTCACGACATCGGCTCTTTTTGCGCTTCCTTGGGACTTGAAAATAACGTAAATAAAAAAAAAAACGCTTATACTGGTGCTTTGACCTTGCAATGTTCATGATGACAGCCTCTCGATTCACAAACAAGCTCAAACGAAAATGGGCGTTCGCTTGTAGGCGTCGTCTATGCCGCACTCCACACATGTAAAGGCCCGTTCACAAACTTCCGTTTGCCTAGGACCGACTTGTTGTGATTTCAGGCCCTGTCACACTGAGGCAACACGACGGCAATAGCAACACAACACGTTGTCCAACAGCCGGGCAACTTGTTGCTTGCTCCCCGTGTTGTCCGACAAACCTATCACATCACGGCAACAGCAGCCCACCATGAAGGACAACGAAAATGTTGCCTCGGTATGACAGCTTTCGGCAACAACAACAGCAGCAACTTGTGTTGGACAACGTATGTCGCCCTGATCGCTAGCCGAGCGAATTTCGGGCCGGCAACACAACAGAGATAGCTTCGATGGCAGATCTAGTTCCCTATCAATAACGGCTTACTCAAATGAAGTCTTTGAAAACGTTATTTAACAATAATTAAGACTGACGTACAGCTAGAATAATTTGATGAATGTTTTAACTGCGTAATTACGGAAAGCGATTGTCGAAATGGTCACAGTTACGGTCGTGAACGTTCAGACTGGTGTTGAAATTAGAACTGCCGAGAAACGGCTCACATTACTGCTAGTGAAATAAACTGGCATGCCTACTCACCTGATGAAGTATATTAAAAAATAATCCAGGCAAGCAAACATTAAAAGATCGAAGCATTAAAACGACCACTCTCATCCTGATTGTAGATGCTTGGAATTGGGAAACAGCCGCTATCAGACATCCGATTTGTTTCAAAAATACCGATGACGTTTTGAGGAATGAAGCGTTAAAAAATATTTATTCTACCCATTGTTATGAAGGCCGATCGTGTCGGTGTCGCAGTTTTTAAGCACTGTCAGTTCAGCTCAAAACTACGCTACAAAAAACGCTTTAGGGTATACTTATGGTGCTAACTCAATTTTACAGTAGAAATAGGAATGGACCTTTTGGCGAATATGTGCTGCTGCCACCCAGAGGCTCCGGAAGTCTTTCTTTGGAGGGGGGCTCGACATCTCCGAAATCCTCAAGGTTAGGTTGGTTCCAGGTTGACATTAATTGCCACATTTGAATGAAAACATATTAATGCAGCGCGTTCGCATATTCACGCACATATCCATGGCAAACAAAGTAAAACAATGGTTCAGTAAAATAACAGTAAGAAGCTTGCACTGACAACTCATACAATGATTGGATAACCACTGAATTCAGCCGCACCATGTGTTCTTTATTTTTTTCTTTCCTATACCAACTTTTACATATCAACCGCAGCTGTGGCTATGCCAAATTGGCCATGTCTAAAAAAAATACGCTGACCCGTTTCGATACATTCTACGTACATGTTCCGTTTATTCAAAAGAGTGGATACATATACGGTCAAAAATTTTTTTATTAAAAACATGACGATGCCAGATTAAACCGCGTCAAACAGAAGAAAACGATCAACGCAAACATGTATACATGAACATTTCACGGAACGTTACTTCGGGCATCCCGCCACATGTAGAGACATGATTCAGCGCTGTCAGAAAAAAAAACAAAAAACAACGTAATGACCAGAAGGTGACACAAGAGCTCCATTTGTGCGCGAATCAATTATATACACAAAACGCAACATAAAATAAACAAGGCAAAAATCATAAATGTCAAGTTTCAACAAGGGTGTGTTGCCTCCTATAAAGCCAAATACGTAGTACCTGCGTGCATCTCGTACTGAGTACGAATCAACCACACAGTGATAAACTTTATTACGAACCAACATTCAACACATTCAGTTTGAGGAAAGAGGCAAAAATATACACTGGCAGAGAATGCAGAGTGTCGGTCCACGACCGCTCGGTCTGCTGCGCGCGCTTGAGCGAGATCGAGGGGCCGTGGTTGGTGCGTCAAATTATAAACATGAAACTTCCCGTTTCGAACACTTTTTCGAAGTAAGAAAAAATAAACTATCCATCTAACATGGGCCAAACGTAGCTAAGCGTTCGGCTGTTTTGGCGATAAATTCAATCAAAACATTGTTAAGGCACAGCTTTCCAGTTCTTTGTCGGTGGGCATGCAGAAGAAGGAGATGCGTGAGGCGGGTCTGTGTCATGCGACTCCGCAGGTAAGTTTTTACTCGTCTCAACGCACTGAAAGAACGCTCCCCTGATGCCGCCGATGCTGGCACCGTTCGTAAAAGCTGCACAAGCCTGACAACTTGGTCCAAGAGATTCAGAACAGTTCGAGACTGTGCCTTCAGTGCTTCCGCGACATCATCGACTACGGTCACCTCTATGCCAGAAAAAACCGTTGGGAGGAGTACAAGCTGTGCATTTAGCCTATCTAAATCAAAGTCGCTGCCATGGACGCCGAGCGCTTCTTTTAACTCCTCCGCATTGAATCGCTGTCCACGTGCACCGCTGACAAGCGTGCATTCGAGCTTTACCAGCAGCTCCATGCCAGGTTGGTCGAATCGGCTCTTTATTTCTGACGTTACGCAGTCAACTGCCGTAAAAAAATCCTTTCGAAGGTTGGCCTTCGCATCCAGCACCACTGGGGAAGTGGGCGTCTTCGTCTGCTCAAATCTTGTCGGCGGCTTTACAGTTCTGGTGGTTGTGGTCTCCCACTGTGTAAGGCCAAGCTTCTACGGAGGCATTTTTGGTTTCGTCCTAAACTCTATCAAAACATTCGTCTGTTCTCAGATTCATCATAGTTTGACGGAGAGCTTCAGCCACTTGCATCGTTCCGGTCGCACTGTATTTAGGACTCTGAAGAACCCTGGCAAGTTGTTCACATGGGCCGAAGAGTTTCTTTGACATGTTCAGTCCAAAAAGTGTCTCAAACTTGTTGAGCAGTTTTTCGTACCCTCTCATGATTGCTCTTCGATACTCTCCAATGAATCCTGGAGTTTGCAAAAAATCGTGGATCGTAGCTTGAACCCTCTCGTAGTTCTCCAGAAATCGTTTCATCGACTTCACTCGCACTGTCCACCTCGTTGGACAGAGTGGCAGAAGATTGCTTGCCTTCACGGGCCTTTCCTGTGAGGCGTCTACGCACGGAGGGAGGACTATGCCTATGTATGTGTTCTTCCGTTTTGAAGACGTTAGGATGATGTTGGACACGTCTTTTACTGTACTTAACGCTTCTGCAACTACTCTGCTGCTTCTGCCAACCTCCTGCAGAGCCAAGTCTAAAGAATGGCTTACACAATGCACGTAAACAGACTTCGACTGAATGTCGCTTATTTTCTTCTGAACACCAGAGAAGCGCCCAGACATGTTTGCCGCACCATCGAAGCAGTGTCCTCGCAAACTACTGAAGTCCAGCCCTAGACGAACGAGCATATCCTTGACTGCCATGAACAGCGTGTTAGCCTTTGAGTCTGGAGTGCTATAAACCCCAATAAACACTTCCTTGATCTCCAATGACACATTTTCGACCCAACGCAGGCATAAAGTAAACTGCTCGTCTCCGGCAACATCGGTTGTACCGTCAGCGATGATTCCAAAAAAAGGGCTCCTTTTCACCTCTTCTACAATGTCGCGTTGTAGTGTGTGAGCCATGATTTTGATTATTTCATTTTGGATGTCACTGCTCAGCCACTTGTGTCGTCGAGTTAGCCAGGTCTTAAGAGCAGGCACATCCTCGGAGCGTTCCTCTAATAAATCAACTAGGTTGCCGTCCTGTAGAGTGTGCCCAAGCAGAGCCTGACCTGTGCGGCAGAGGTACCGAATAGAGCTCACAATGACGCGAAGAGCGTCCCTGGACTCTTGCTGCTGCTTCATAGAATTCTTGTAAGGAGCTCGACAACACGTGCACCCTTTGTTTTCCCTAGTTGGTACTGCACGGCGTCGAGATGATGCGTGCTCTTTTCATGACAGCGAAACTTCTCAAGCGCGTTCTTCCAGTTTGAGAACCCACTCTGTAGAAAGCTGAGCTCTAAGCCCGGGATAGTGACCCCTCTTTCCTTAAACGCAACAGTGCATTCGTGACAAAGCACGACGTCGCGATCAGTGACGTAGTGCAGCCAGGGAAACATTTGAAACCATGCATGCTGGCAGGACCTGTTACCTTTGCTCTTTTTGAACAGGTAGCTTTTTGCTGGCACAAATTTGCTGGCGTCTGGAGTATCTTCCCCATGATGGCGTTGCTCATTCGGCAAAAATGATGTTGAAGGAGCCTCGACGCGTTCAAGATCATCCGAAGCATCAGTGAAGTCAGGGCTAGGAGAAGGTCTGCCGATGCTGTCTGTATTTATTGGCAAAAAACAATTTGATCAAAATATGAATAAGCAATTTTCGCTACAGGCAGACACGTCAGTCAGACGCCGTTTATAAGAGGGTACATGACGGATCTGGTGTTGTTTTAGTTTGCGTATGAATGATTGCCCGGCACGCACGGAGAAGCGCATTTATCGCTCACCAGCTACTACGACTTTCAAAGGCAGTATTATCATAATTATTTTGAATTTTAAAATCCACAACGTTGTCAAAAATAATGAGGAACGAACGGAGCTTCTACAATACAACATTCCGAAGAAGTGCTCAACCTGTGCGACATAATTCGCAGAATGCTCTTTTAGCGCATTCCTCAGCTCAGTCGCCGCATTTTTGCCAAAGTGCAAGCATCTTGAGCCTTACCGACGGTTTGCTTCTTTGAGCAGTCACTGGATAGGGCTGAGCAAGCATTTAGAGTCCCGCAGTTGATATCAGGAGCTTTTCGCTTTCTGATGAGGTACTTTTCCATAGTGTTCCCAAATGTTCTGAAAAAGTACAAAATAAAATTAGTCTAACTGCACGTAATAAAAAACAAGAAATGTTTTGAAATTAAGTACCGTATCAAAAGCTGAAAACACTACATTTCCAACTTCTTTTCTGAGAGTCCGGATATGTTATTAATGCAGTAGGAGAGAGCGAGTTAATTCAGGCTGGCGGAAAATATTGGCCACCCATGTTTCTCGCTTATCACACAAGATATTGCCGCCTGTCCTGCACAGTCTCATCAAAAGGACAACCTGTAGAAACACACAAATCACTCGATCTCTAAAAAAAAGAAAAAGAAGAGAATCCGTGTTAATTTTAAAATTGGGTTCTTATGTTTTTACTTTAGAGATTTTAAAGCGAAATAACTTTAAAAATATGCTCTTCATCAGCATAACATCCTACTCGCATATTCGTTGGCATATTGGAGTTGCGCGATGGCTGTTTTTGCCCGTGACTTTTCTCGTACCTGTAACAAGTGCGTATCTGTTAAACACGTGAGGGTGTAATGCCAGCCACCCACAGGATGGTAATATGATGGGATATATAATAGGGAGTTTTAGCGGACCGTTCCGATAACCCTGAAACTATACCCGATACCCCTTCCTTCGGGTATCAATTTGGGAGCGGAAAACAGTCGGTTAAAACTCCCCCATGTTTGTTTAACAGCTGTAGTGCAGACTGTGGCAACAGAAAACGCGCGACGGTGTGTAAACGCTGTTCTTCATACTTCCTAGCTTTTCAATGTAGCCAATGACCTATTTCAGCCTCTCTGCTAGAGCTAGCGCTAGTACTGAAAGTAAAAAAAAAGGATAATTTTCAGGTTCGCCAAGACTACTTTACAATTTTTTTTTCTGTAAGTACGCATAATTAGGATTCCCGCCTTGTACCATTGCCCAGGCAGATTCACCTGACAGTAATATCGGTAAATAAAATTAAAATCAACACATGTGCTCAGTGACTTCGAGCCGAGACGACTACCAAGCAAATTATGAGCGCACATTCTTCTAGTTAATAAAATAGTGCATATTTTTTGCATGTGCAGTGCCTTTCTTCAGAAAGAAAACTAGGTAGCGCAAGATCCGTCCACCAGTGCACGTAAGATTAAGTCAATATGTTATTATTTTTGTGGTCGGAAATATCACCGTGGGGTAATATCAGACAGCATAGTGTTTTGGAAAATATATTGTGTGGTATTAATATATATAAAATTTACTCCGATAAACTAATATCTTATTGGAGTAAAAAAAAAAAAAACTTTTAGCATACACACCACACACTGATACCAGATTGCTGGCCAATAACTCTGCCAATAATCTGAGCAAAGCTTCAGAAAGAATTATAGCCACAAAGAAAGTAAAAACATAGGCCGATGTTGCCCGCTCTCCCCTACATGCTCGTACGTGTATAACTGTAAAAAAGTGCTCTAATATACAATTGAATGTCGTTGAGAAAAATGAAACGCAGTGCAATCTCATGTTTCAACGTGATTGGAAAATCCAATCACTTTAGAGGCCAAAATCTACTCTCTGACTTTGCTTGCCCTACCGGGAATTATACTAATAACTATAGTCGTGCATTTTCGTCTTAATTTTTAATATAAAAAAGAAGAAATCTGGAGAATATTTCATTGATTCGAATAATTACGACTTTCAAGATTCGGGCCGGGACTAATATTTCAAGTTTCCAGAAAGTCTCGGCTGACTTTTACGTCAGTTTACCTTTTCGGGTAGTATGCATCGTCAAAGAGAAACAGTAATTTTGACCAATGTAAACCTGAATGACGCATTGACACATTTTCCAAACCGTTTATTGCAATGTCTCTCATAAGGTAAATCCTTTCAAGAAAATGAAATTCCACGTTAGGCGCAGAGACCACTCCATATCGGAGCAGACGCAATATACTTATGTGGAAGCCATTTGGAAGAGGGGGGAGAAAAGAACACTCACCGATGTCGTGCACGCAGAGCTGCGATTAAATCTGGGGAGGCCAGGAGCGGGGTGTTGGGACTGAGCTGTTGTCCTGCTGGATCAGCTCGGTTGGGGCCAGGACCAGGGCAGGACTCCGGAGATGAACGTCCCGTCGGAGAGTCGGGTCTCTCGATTGAAAAGCGTTGTCTATTTATATTTCATACACAGTCGTATGTTCAGCTCAGAGGGCACAGTTTGAAACTGCACGCCGCTCTTATTAAAAAGTAGTTTTTCCCCGAGTCCCTAGGTAGGGAATCCGCATTATGGAGAGGGTAGCCAATGCCAGTAAATCTGGCACTTCCAAATCATCAGGCTCCGCCTCTGTCCCGTCCCACATTGCACACACTCGAACACCACTTAGCGGCAAAGCTGCAACAAAGGCCTGCCAATCACCTTCGTTGACTCGGGAAATGGTGACCTAGACGAAGATAAAACATACTCCCTCGTCCTCACAAGCCGCTCAGATTATCCGAAAGTTCTGGGGGCCTTCTTTCGGTAAGGAACGCGAGCCGTCGGCTTCAGAGTCCTTTAATTAGGCGGTTTCAGGTGACAAAGTGGCGGTAGTCAGACGCTTCTGAGCGTAAGCTCGTCGGCGCCGTCTACCACCACTCCGTCTCGCCAGCTACCCAGATTATCCGATACTCCACGGTCTGTCGTTTCGGCAAAGTCAAGACGAGCCGCTGCCTTTCTTTGTCCAGGTCGTTAGAAGAGACCCCGCAGCGCTGGTCAAAAGCTCCTCCAGCTCATCAACGTAATCTCCTGGGCGACGTCTGCCGCGAGGTGTCCACACCTGCGCTTCATTCCTCTCTCCGGAGTATTTGGTTTAGGAGCGCGGTCAATCAGCAGGCTTCCGTGTAAGGCAAAACTACGGGAGGCTGGAGCGACATGAAACCTCGAGGAGCCGACATACTGGACCATGAGTGAAGACAGCAGTGAAAGACTCATGCTGGTTCCACTTTTGCCCATCGAGGTGACAGCATTGTCTCGACATGTTTATGTCATGAAAGTTCTCGGTAAGGCGGTAAGCGGATGGCTGGACGTTGATTTCTGTCAGTGTTCATATTCAGTGTCATCAAAATAAAAAAGGTCATTAAGTAACTTCAAGTGAGCACATCTTAGAACTGCATCCAAAACACCCCCGATGGGCCTGTCGCAGTGTGACCTGGCTGCAGGATTCGCCTCTTTCCGTACTCATTTAAGGCATATAAAAATGCCTATACATGGCTTGCACGTGACGTCAAAGCCGTCCTCCTTGCTGGTAGTGGAAGCCTGCCGTTAATGCACTGGAAGCTCCGCTGACTCCCTTTCCGCTCGCTCGCAACGCTCGTTTCCTGTTTGTAGAATTAGTACAGTAAAGGCTACGCTCCACCACCAGAGAGGAGGACCAAATTACGTCAGTGCAAGCTATGCATAGGCTTTTTTTTTTTTTTGCACCCTTAGATCAGTTAGGGGCACCCACCTAGACAAACTTACCGAAGACACATGTTTGCTTGGGGGAGCACTCCTATTATTATATCTCAGAAAGAGAAAGCTGCAACAGCTTGTCAAAGCAGCGCTCATAAGTTGTTCACCGAGGTAAGCCGGCAGTCTAAACTTGAAAAATGAAATCGTTTTTCCATTCCAAATCGGTTTTGAACGGTCGCCATCACGTGCAGCCGTCTCTTCATCAGTTATTTAATTCTCTTTTATCACTATCTCCTCGGTGCGGGTACCATCTAGGCTTTCCCGTGTAATCAGAACAGCCGAGCTACCGCCGAACAAAGGAGAAACAAAAACACTGAAAACACTGTATGACAGCAGGAAGCACAGGACTAAAAAACAAAACCAGACCTAGAAAAAGAGAAGCTAAATAAAACTCTGCGAGCTACTAGCGATGAGATGTCTCAGACTCTCCCTCAGAACCATTCGGCATACTCGTCACGACTCATGCGAACGGTTCCGTATCGGCAGCTGATAACTTCGGAGAAACTGTGTGCGCTGTTATCAACGCAATTTCTACATTTTTATTCGCGTGATCTTAACCTTCCGTGAGCGAAATCATTGTATCCTTGCGTGACTTAAAGCATCTTAAAGCTAAGGACGCTAAGTGATACTGTCAATATTGCCGGCTTGTAACAGCCTTTTTTTATACTTTAGTTTGAAAAAGGGAGTCGAGATGGGGATAGGTAAGTACAGTGCTCCTCTCCAGCCTTAATGACGTCACTTGATTTCCCAGTTATTGAGCTATTGCCGCTTGCTAAGAAATAAATCAGACAACGGACCAGCTTGAATGCCTCCCCTGGATAGGGTAGTCACCGACAAGTCCAAGTGTCACCAGAGAGGGCTATCTCGTGGCGGCGTTAGGGTTGGGGGATGCTGTACCACCTAGTCTCCTTCCTGCGAAGTTTCCATTCATACCCGAAAAGCCAAAACCCTTTGGCTTTCGTTCGTGCGGAAATCCCCCTTTATGTTGTGTTTCGTGACGCCTTCACAGAATTAGGAGCCTCCGAGTTCATTTTCTTGCAGAACAGAAGGTTCATCCAATCACAGCGAACAACGAAGGAATTTGAGCTAACAACGAAGATCGGAATAGATTCCTGGCATTGACGTAACACGGTACTGCAAACAGGAGTCCTTCGCATATGACAGCGTGACGTTGGGTGCGCAAACGTATCATGATTTGAAACGCTCGTTGAGACAAGTGACAACATAACTTCCACTGCCTTAATAGGGCGCTTGGTACCGAGGTACGGCGGTAAAGAACGTCGTACGTCACGGGCAAGAAATCCAAACCACAATAGGACAATCATGCAAGGAAAACGTCATGCTCAGTGTCACGGCGTACAAGGCATTGTGAAGTTTAATCTTATTCCAATCTTAGTAATTCGCTAGAATTGTTCAGTTGTTCGTGGTGATTTTCTACGTGACCATCATCATCATAATACGTTTATTTGAGACCTGCCTTCTGGTCGGTGACCCCGCTTTTCGTGGAAGTGAACGCTCTGTTATTTTTTTTATATTTATGCATATTATTTTATTCCAAATCCTTCCTTGTAAGTTGTGTTGAAACATGTAGCGCTTGGAGAGAATAATAATAAAAAAATCGTCTCCTGCAAAAAAAAAAAAAAAAAAAAAAGTTGCAGCGCGACGTGTGCAGCACTTTTGAATCCGACGGTTGCAACGAGGGAGTGAATCATTCCAACCATTTAACTGCTTACTGATTTTCGCCTCAAACGCATTTTCCTAATAGGATGTTGAACTGAGGTTATAGAGGCGAAAAACAAATACTAGAAAATCATAAACTCGCATTGCCACTGCCCAGTGGCACGCACACAGATTTTTTATCAACGCCGCGCAGCGACGACTGGTGATAGCGCTAGACTTGGATAGTCACTGTAAAGGCCGATGATCATATACTCGTGGGCCACCGTTTTTAACTGTTTACGTCCTCGTGTGCGCATCGGGTCCTCGTGTGCGCATCGGGTCGGTTCAAAACGCTTTATAAAGTCTAAGATTTTGGCATTGTGCAGCGGCTAAGCGCGGCTGAAAGATATCATTTCCATGCATCCACCGAAAAAGGACACGACCGAGTAAAAACGATGGATGCGTGCTATGTGAGATTTATAAACTACATCACAATGATTTTGCGAAATAATAGCATCTCAGTTACGCAAACACAGAGCTCCAGACCAGCTACCAAATTCCTCTTTCCTGTCGGCTTTTCTTAATATTTCTCCCGAGTTTTGTAAACATGTGTCGCCTCATACCTCACCACCCTGCGGGCACGACGCCGCATGCGCGCAAAGCTTTCGCCATCGAAGGCGCCTTGTCAAATTTGGGAGCTCGTACACTTCCGCCTCTTCTAAGCACTGCCAAATCCCCACTCAAGCTCACCAGCCCCCCCCCCCCCCCTTCCCTCTCCTAATGATCGCCTTTAAGCGCCGCGGTAGTACCGTAGTACCGCCTGCCTGTTTTGTCCGCGGGCCAGAAGCACCATCTTCTGGGCTTCTTGCTTCCACAGGGGGGAAGCAGACAAACGCTCGCCGACGTCGTCTTGTCGGAATTCATTAATTTCGCTGTCCCCTCTTTGCTCGCTCTAAACTGGTTGTCAATCAGGCTCATGAGTCCTGCCTGTCATTTTCTTCTGGTTTCGACTTTTCAAGCAAGCCTCTCGTCGCCCCGGTGCTTTTTGGCTTGGCGGAGGTGAGGAGGATCAGCATGCATAGAAGGGTCATTTAATTTTCATTTTCATTTCATTTATTTCGGCTCAGGAGAGACGGAGGTACAGCAGATAGGCCGAAGGCCCATACCAGATAACCTGCAAACACACAAACTAAAAAAAAAAGGGGGAGGGGGAGGGGGGCTCGGCAGCTCGGTTCTGAGGACAGGAGGGGCTCAAGCCCACCCTGCCCCCCCGCTTCCGGAGCCCCTGCTGCCACCTAGACACGCGACTGGGTAAGTGGCGAGAAAACAAGGCGCGCCCAGCTTTCCAAAATCCGTGAGGGAGGCAAAATTCCCCTCCGTGGGACCCGCTCCGAATCGACGAGGGGAAGATAAACTCGCCTTTTTGGAGCGACCTCCCCAACACCCCTCCCCATCGCTTCCCCCTCCGTCATTCAAAATGGCCGCTGCTCGAACTTGACAAGCCCACCAACGCCTGAGACGACTGACCTTTCCGACGCAGAAATAACACGCGACACAGGCCGTGCGAAATTATACGTACCACGGCGCTCATGTCACAAATAACGAAGACGTCCGCGCAGTCCGCGTTCGGCACCGTCACATACCTTTCGGCCGCGTCGAAGCGGCGGGACACGGACAGCGATTGCCAGCGGTGGAGTTCAGATTTCTGATAAGACTTTAATAAACACAGAGGTGACAAACCATCACTTGCACGGTCGTTGCCTAATCTTTTCTTGCTTTATTGCACGGGAAAACGCCGGCGGAATGCCGTGTAAAAAGGTAAACAATCATTGGCTGCGGAATGAACAGGCCTAACCTTGCGTCTGCCTCCGGCTTTCCTGTCGTTCTTCCTCTCACGATCACAGCTGTCAGCGCTTACGATTTACCACGCTCCACAGTCCCGGCTTTGTATCCCTGATCAACGGGAGGTAGAAGCGTTCGAGCCGTCACAATCCCACATAAACAACCGATGCACCCGAACAGATCCAACTCGACGACCCGTCCGGCCCGCCGACCTCGCGACCTCGCCGCGCGTGCGCACTGCCGATTTAGAAGGAAATCACGTGGGCCGCTCTGTCAACATCCGGAGAGATCTGTGAAATCCCGCAGAGCAAGTTCGGCGGAGTTTGAGGCGCTCCGTGGAGCGGGCGTTGCCAGAGATCTACGAGGGGAAGATGACCAGCTCGAGCCAGATCTGCGAGCGGAATATGCACGCTCCAAATGGAGCGCTTTTGGAGCGCTCGAGATCTGCGAGCGGAATTCACCAGCCACATCCTGTTCGCCCGTTGAGCCGCTGTGACCTATAGATACGGCTCTCCCAAACTTGCTTTTGTTCCCATCGTGGGTTATCTTCTGCCCCGAAGTCGAGACAAAGAAACCATTTTCCGCTCTGCTCGGCCAGAAGGAAGAGAGAAAGGACACTAGAACCATTTACTCTCGAATCGATGTTTCTGCAAAAGGTCCATTGCATGAAGCAAATTACCGGACAGAAACACTTCATACAGTTTTCCTCGGTTAGGGCTATCAGCTTTGTCAGCGAATGAAGAACATTTTGATAAAATAAAGGGTGGGAAATACTCCCCGTGTCAAGTTTTCTAATCACAGTCACTGATTGATGTCGTCTCGTGGTTACTACCGGCTCTTCGAACGCACTAGAACTTTGTAGAGTCACACTTCCAGCGACTCCGCGCCGCACACGAACAGAGGTAAACAATCAAGATGGCGGAGCGTTCCCCATAGAGAAATATAGTACTACTACAGTGGCCCTTTAAGCCACTGTAGTACTACGTAAAGAGTGGCCACTGGCCACTAAAGCCGTTTCGCGGCCCAGGAGTTAGGGACTCTACTGGCCGTTAGTAGGCGCAACAGTGCCACTTATCCTGAAGATTTGTCAGATATATTATATTAATAAATAACTTCGTTGTATAGGGTAAACTTTTAAAATTATTACAAACTTTGAAAACTTACTAATACGACTTCAACGACTGTGGCTATGGCTGCGGCGCGACGGTTGGCTTCGGAGTCGTAGACTCGGCGGAGGGCGGACGGGCGGTCAGGGGCGGATACTTCGGCTGCTTGGTCTGTGTCTCTTGCCTTTTTGTGTGGGTTGAGTTGGTTCCGCGGTTTGTTGTCTCGTGCGGGGTTCTAGTCATTCTTTCGTTGCGGTCATGGTATACGGTATACGTAAGAAGTATTGTGACTAGTTTCTTTGTTGACGGACATTAGCATTCGGTCACTGAATTTAGGAGCCACTGGGCCAGATTGCTCTTCTATTGTTGCTGTAATAGTCACATGGTCACATGTGAAAGCGCTTTTTATGGAACTTGGACGGTAATCTTTTTAAATGCCCTCCTTCATATTGCATTTGTCGCTGTAAGTCTCGCTGTAATACAGTACTTTTTTTTTCTGTGTTGCACTGTTGACGCGTTATTCATATATTTTGCATGTGTATTCTTATTTTTGTAATGTATGAATAACATACAACACTCATCGTCTTCAGAGTTGATGTTTGTTTTGCTTGTCATAGTTACAAAAATAAATACTTTTGTGTGTGAATCCCTGGTGTCGTCCTATGTCGTCCCTTCAAGAGAGTTAGCACAAATGTGAAAATATACTTTTCGGTGTGCGGTCAGTTTGAATTATATGTAGCGCTGGATGACCTTTCTTCTGCAGTACAATTAAGGTATACTTATGAAACAATTCTATTTTAAACAAAAACCATGCTACAATAACAATGATTTGTTAAACTAGAGGGCGCTTGCTACTGCCCAATACGAAAAATACGCCAGAGTTCACCTTGAATCCATTCATTCATCTTGCCAGCGGTTACTGCGTGTATCCATCCATTCAACACTCAACTAGGGACTATACTGGCCGCTCGGTGCGCACGCTGAGACTAAATTGGGCCGCTGGGGCCTATGGAAGTGTCCGCTCTTTACGTAGTACTATATTTCTCTATGCGTTCCCCGTGTTCTCCCCGCCGTCAGCACAGTGTGATTAGTGTTGTCGGACAGCACGGTGGCCGGGTGGTAGCAACATGTTGGCCGACTGTTATTGTTGCCGCTATGTGACAGGGTCACCGGCAACACGATTTCCTCGTGTTGCCGGATAGAGCTGTCCAACTGTTGCCTCAGTGTGACAGGGCCTTTACGACAAGAAAACGCACGGACACGCTGGCGCCAATACCGCGTGCAATTAAGTGCATTTTGCTGACGCTCACTTAATTGATACTGTTTATGTTGCTGACGACTTCACAGAGGTTTTGTTTCGCTGAAGGGCTCAAAAAACGGCACATGGTCTAGATCAACTGTTTATGATTCTCCCATTTGCCGCAACTGTTTGCCTTTTTACTTGAACGAAATCCCATCGCAGCTTTCCTGTAGGACGCTACAGGCTGGTGATGACATTGCAGTACGAAACGTTATTTTAGTACCACTCCGAACTTGAGTTTATATTCAAGCGCGCAGCTTATCGGGTGGACATGCCTGTCACAGGAAGTGCTAACCGGCGAGCATTCGCGTTGGCACTACTACCTCGTGACGCATCTGCCTACGGATATCCTACAGCTGGAAAGCCACCGCTGGAAAACAAGTTGAACGCAGACAAACCAACCACCAAAGCAGCACGTGGCGGCTGCCGCCTGTCACTGACACCGTGTTTCATTTAGCCGTAAAGGGAACGACTATGAGGACGCTGCTCATCCCCCTAGTTGTCTGCCTGCTGAGCATTGATTCTCCATCCTACGCTGCAACTGGTAAGGCATCTAACCAGCACCCCAGAGTTTAGGGATAGCAATACCAACATAACTTAATATTAGACTTCTTTTTTTTTGTTTCCTTGCGTTTTCAGTCACGTGGATTCCGTATCTGGTATACGGGACAAAAAAAAAAAAAGTAATAGAATATTTCGACCTGGAATATATCGGAGTTACCGGAACGATCTACTAAGACTCCCTAATAGAGAGTTTTAGTAGATTGTGCTGATACCTCCGGTAACGATGCTAATTAGCGATACGGTTCTCACAGAGGGGTCGACGTAGTATATAGGGTATCGATATATAGGAGTTACCGGAACGATCTACTAAAACTCCCTAATGGAGAGTTTGAGTAGATTGTTCTGATACCTCCGGTCACGATGATTCTCGCAAAGGGGTCGACGGAGTATTGGGTATCGTTATCGGAGTTACCGGAACAATCTACTAAAACTCCTCAACGACAAAAGTCGGACGGAGTTCCCACGTAAAATCGTTAGCCGTGCTAGAGGGTGAATCATGCTTGATGTGTAGCAGTGCAGCTGTATACGGCATCATGATCAGCAAACCGTCCGACTTCAAAATGTTGCCCGCAATCAAAGAAATAAAACAAAAACATTGTATTTCATTTCAGCAAACTGCGTAAACGTTACACTTCCAAACGCTTATGGGATTGATTCGGTGAGTTTTGTCCACACATAAACAGCTAATCGCAATAATTAGATCGCATTCAATGTGATATGTTATTCTCCGCTTATCGGCCGACAGGAGGCACTTTTTGCCAGGTTATGCTGTCTTCCCTAATAAAAAGGCATATATACAAATATATATTTTGATGTTTATACAACTCGATTAAGCCTAAAAAGTGTTACACTGTCCTAAAACTGAATAACCGATTACTCATTGCTCTTATCGCAGTTAAGCCGAATGTAACAAGTTTTATAAACACACAAATTGAACAATCGCAAAGCAGAAAATAGAAAAGCCGGCAAACGAAAAAAATAACTTTAAAGGGATACTTCAACGAAATTTGAAATATTCCCGTCGTGTTCAAAAATAGGTCGAATATGATCCACAATATCCGTAAATGACAATCGCACGTTTGTATTTCGAGCCTGGTGGCTGTATTTTTCGCTATAAACAGCCCACTCTGGCAAGCGCTCGGAGAAGGCCCAGCGGAGACCACGTGACATCCAACGCAATCGTGACGTAGGTCGTCTCGGGACGAGCAAAGCTACGGCGAGGCTGACGTCGAGAGGATGGCCTAGTCGTTCCAGCCACCGAAGCGGCTGCTTTTGTACGAATTTTGAGTGACGGGTTAATCTTCTATAATCTGTAGGGGGACAATAGCGCCTTCTTGGACATACAAAAGGCATTCTCGGGAAGGGGGGAGTTCCTCCTTCCCCTCTTCTCTCGTCGTGGCCGGAGGCGAGACACTCACCGTCACTAGCTGTCAAGGTTCCTAGACGGGCATTACAAGCGAGGCGTTAGCGACATCCACCAGGCGCTCTTTGCTAATCGTTTAATTCGTTTTAAAATTCCTTTTCGAGGCTTTTTTTAACAAGATAGTGATATGTTCGGTGTGATACTGCTTCTTTGAACACATATAGACAAAAATAATATTTGACATGGGGTCTTCCTACATGATACTGAGGCGAACGGCACCTGCCCGTCAAATTAATTAAAAAAAAACAACAGAATTAATTCATCGTATGGAACCTTTGTGACTGAAAGCCCCCCCCCCCCCCCCCCCCCCTCTGTAATCCGCAAAATACTTTCATTTTGTGTGGACGTGTTAATAATTTTTGTTTTAATTTAACAGTCATAAAAGTATAATGTGTCTATTTTCCTGAAATTTCCCAGCTTCATAATTTTTTTTTTTTAAATCTTAAATCTAAACTACGCATAGCCAAAGGCTCAGTCTTCGCCCAAACGCACAGCGCTAGTGCAGTCCGAGCCAGAAGTTTAAATTTCAAAACGAACCATTATTGTATTCAAAAGTTCGTGATTTTCTCAAACGTTCAATGGAAAAAATGGGGCGCATTCACGATAGCTGACGGCATACATCTCTATGCATTCGTGTGCTCTGTCGGTCGTAGTTTTACCATTACAATTTCCCGAAATCACCATAACTTGTTAATCGGATAGCGGCAAATTCTGAAACTTTGGCGTCTGGTCCTAACCACTAGCTCTACATTTAAGGGGGGACGGGGGTCTTTAACTTTTTTTTTTTTTCATTTATCCTGCTGAAATTTAGTATACTGATGTATTTGTCAGTGGTGATTTCAAATATGCAATTAGGTTTCAGATAGATCATGATCGTTATCAATAAATCTGTAATTTTAATTAGGTCCTCCTTGCAGGTCGACTCGTTAGCGTAAAATTTTTCGTAATATATCAGAAATGTTTATAGAATTGCATTCACCAATACGTTATCTGTGCTGTGATGCTATTTCAAGCCTGATTTAATTATATTACACTGGTAAAACATATTTGCAACCAAGTTGCACAAAAATGGAGGCTATATCTTTTTGAGACTATTTAATTAAGATTATTGTATAACATATAAAGGAACAAAAATAGCACCGCCACACAAAACATGTCTTGCAAAATACAATTCTATAAACATTTCTTATATATTCCTGCAAGAAGGACCTAATTAAAATGACAAGTTCATTGATAACTCAAGATCTAGTAAACCTATCTGAAAACTAATTGCATATTTAAAATCACCACTCAGAAATATATCAATATACTAAACTTCAGCACAATAAATGAGAAAAAAAAAAAAAAAAGTTCGGTACCTCTTTGGTGAAAGCTGGTCATTCGGTGATGTGTATTAGTTTATTTTTGGAGTAAAAAAAAAACAAAAAAAAAGACACATCGTACTTTTCTTTTACACTTTGTGTAAAGAAAAGTTGCTAGACAACAAAGAACAAAGGGCCCCGACACTTTGGGTGCCCCGAGCAGCTTGGAGCGTCGCACTACGCGTGCGCAGACGTTCTGTAATTGCCCAGTGCGACGCCCAAAGCTGTTTGGCGGTCCCCCAAGAGCGTTGGAACCCCCTTATCTAAATCCGCCTAATAAAGTCGACCCAAAAGCACGCGTAGTGTTATCATTCTAATGACGTGTACCCGTATGCTGTTATCTCCTTAGTGCTTCAATGGCCGGGATTTGGACTTCTGCCACGTGGCGGGAAGGGTGAGATTTATTTCTTTAAAATGTAATAAGTTGTCTCGGCATCTCCCTCCCGCCTTCAACCCCCCCCCCCCCCCCCCCCGCCCTCACCCCCCCCCCCTCCCCCTCCAGCTGCGCTGAAACAATTCAAGGCCTTAGCGCTCTTCTCGTGACGTCGCAAGAGTGGGAGCATTGGCGGAAGACAGGCGCTCGCGCATAAATTCTCCGCCGAGAAACAAGTTTCTTTTTTTTTTTTTGCCTTTTTGGTCTTGATTAGGCGTGGTTCCATTTAAGCCGTTGGAAGTGAGGCACGCAGGATAAACAAGTCATTCACATACACATGCGATGTTTTACGGAGGACATTAGATTCTTTACACAGAATGTTTATGATAATTTTTAAACAATATTATGATTGTGGACAAATAATGTGTAAGAACTGTATGATTATCTACATTACACTGTATACAAACACTATACATGTACAACCACTAAATATGATTATGTACACACTAGAATTCATCGTGAAGCAGTTTTTCTGCCTCTCAGAGTTTCAGCTTTTCGTTACTTAGATTTGTCATTCGCTTCAACAAGCCTGTCGTTCATTCTACGACAAAAAATGTTCAGCAAAATATTTGTGCTGCACCACAACAAAGGCTTCAGCACCAGCTCGCTCGTGTGTCCGTCCTCACAAGCGTCGAAGTCGGAAGACTTCTCGTTGGCTATAGCAGTTCCGATGTCAGGCTCGCGAGAAGCTGGCGCTGGTTCGCCATTTTTAGGAACTCCGACTTTTTTTTAATGCGCATTAACTGTCCCATGGAGCGAGCCGACATCATCAGCTGCCGCGCCAAACGGCAGATAAATCCCCCTCTCCCAATGGAGCGAAGTGAAGCCGCCATCTGAGGCATCCTGCAGCTTTGAAGCCGCGCAAAAAGCCGAGCCAAACGGCAAATAAATTCACCTCTCCAAGTGAAGACCAAAAATCTCATGGTTAGGGCTCCCATTGGCTGGCGCGCGTCATAGTTACAAGGAACGAGGCTCTCATTGGCTGAGGCGCGTCAGTTTCAAGGAGAGCCACCCCATGGCGCTACGTGCCCGCACCAGATAGGGTTCCTCGATGCGCGCATGGAGGAACCCTAGCACCAGATAAAGTCGCGCCAGAGCGCGCCGGGAAGAGGAAGCGCTTGGCTGGCGGGACCGCTGCAGAGAGATCACGCTCGGGCATACTCCGGAGCGTGGCGCGGCCACGTCTCGAGAACGCGCGCAAGAACGACATACATGCTTTCGGATTCACAACTCAGAAGAAGTGCTTAGGTGTACCTCGAGCCTTTTGACAGTTGTTTCGACAACAACTTAGTTCTATGTGACGGTGCCGTTTCGACTCTGGGTCCTGCCTTCTGGTGCGTTTTCTGTATAAGCAAGATGAACACTCGGGAACTTCGATGGGATTGCGTTTTCACGAAGGCAGAAATCTGTCAAAGGGGCAGTGACCAGGCGCCCGGTAGCATTGTCCACATATGAAGCCGCTCGAACTGTGCCGTCGTCCGTGTAATGACGCTCGCACACCTGCTAAGATAATTTTGTTTCGTATGGATAACAACTCCTTGGCAGGTGTGATCAAATATGTGGCGACTACTCTTATTATTACGTTGTCGTTCAACTACTCCTGGCTTGACTGCACAGTGTGCACCGCTATTTGTTTTGCATTCCGAGAAAAACCCGCAAATCGCAGAATGAGGCTCACCTTTGTGTGCTTGGACAGAACGAAATCCTCTCGAAGTGAATCACGTATCCAAGCCTTCCGCAAATCTTCGTCTCGGTTGTTGTTGAAAACATCTCAATTATTTCAGGAAAGGAAGGGGATAAGGGGTGGGGACTAGAAAGAGATATGAAATCTTGATCGAGGAATCAGTTCTGGCTGGGTGCCCCTAGTACGGGGCTCCAATCGTGGCTTGCATCACCGTCGCTCTCCGTGCTAAGCATGCAGTGTTGGCGGCCCGGATCGCTCCAGCGGAAGGCCGCGTTCCCGCTGTCCCTCGTCGGAATCGGGTCCAAACCTTTAATGTGCTCGCACACCCACATTAAGGGGTACAGGTCCACCCATTTCCACCCGCAAAAGAAGCACGTTGGTGAAGGATGGAGTTGAGTGTACCGTTGATGGAGCTTCGTTGGCGTCCTCATGATTTCGGTCTGCAATCTTCTGTAGAGGTGCTCCTCCTCCTTGGTGAACTTGGAAGGTGGCGAAGAGTCTTCCTGGCTTCCCCGATGGTCGGGAAATGAGAACAAGTGTCCTTTCGTTCCCGATATGTAACTCGCGCAGCACTGTGACCCACTACACGTTTGCGGCATGTCGATATTGCTATGGTCATATCGGAATAATCCTGGGAGACGCGCATGGGCGTTGCAGACGCCGATAGCTCGTACACTGTGCCAGTAAAACACACACACATAGTCCAGAAGCAGCGCGTGCACGTGTCCGCGTAATCCACATGAAAGGCGCACAGAAACGTGCCGACGGGAACTCCTCTGCTTCCCGAGAACACCAAAAAAGGTGATGCAGCCGCGCAATGAATGTCTGACACGAAAAGACTGCCCGTTTTTGCGTGATCACCGCCAGCGAAACGGAGAATGACTATACTTCGTTTCAGCTTCGGTCCGAGCGCGGCCGATGTTATGAGCCGAAGGGCCAATCAAACAGCGAAAGAGGCGCAACGTGATGGCGTGCTCTCTGCAGTTGATAGGACCAGCCGGTATTCGCCGTCTCTCTGTGCTCCTCCGCCGGCTAGTCCTATATTAAGCGCAGAGAGCACGCCATGACGTTGCGCTTTTTGCGGTGTTTGATTGGCCCTTTGGCTCATGACATCGGCCGCGCTCGGACGTAAGGTGAAACGAAGTATAGACCGCTTTTCGACGCGGCAGCGATGGCTTTTCCACGAAAAGGCGATACCCGTCATGAGGGATCCAATGTCTCGGAAAAGCTCCCTGTCTTCGTGACGTAATCAGTGTCAACGCTCGGAGCGCTGAGGCTTTGAGTTCATCTAGGTGGTGTTGGCTGAAATAGCACTGCGATATCACAGGAAATGGCTTTCGGTCCTCCGGGAAGTCATATTAAAGCATGAAATGCTCTTTAACGCTACCCCCAATCTCAATATTCTGTCCGCCCGGCCGCCTGCTCATTTTCCGCTAAATTCAGCGAGGAAAGTGTCGTCACGCGACACATACACCTGGAGGAAATTGACGGCACGTGATCGATACGTCAACTCAGTTTTCCCGTTAAATTCAGCGGGAAAATGACGTCACGTGACCTATTCACCGATCAGTCCATTTGATCGCTAAATTTAGCGGGAAAATTCAAATTTTGTGACCTAGACACCAATCCAGTTTCCCCGCTAAATTTAGCGGGGGAAATCAACGTCACGTGACCTATACAACTATTCAGTTTCCCCGCTAAATTTAGCGGAAAAATATACGTCACCTGACACACCAATTCCCTAACATGCATTATAGGACTTTAAAAATAAAGATCGCTGCCATATTTATATATATATATTTTTTTCATATCGAAACGATTGTTAATAGATTTATTCCCGGCATTCCTTTCAGCACCGTTCGCGGTGCTGAAAGGAATGCCGGGAACGCTAGGTAAAACCGGTTCTAGCAGATGACAGGAGGCGCGGCCTTAGAGGCCACGGCGAGCGGACGAGCCAATACAACCTGGAAGACAAATAAGCCCTGCGCGTGACGTCATCGTTAGCGGCTCCCAACGTTACTAGATTGGCGGCTCCTCGACGCGCCCCAAGCGGCAACCACGCTGTGAAGCTCGACCAGAGTGCGACGCAAAGCGGCAGACGCGTGCGTCTGGCGTCGCCGTGTGCATGCAGCGTCGCGCTCGTTGTCAGACACTGCGAGATGCGCTGGCGGCGACGCTGACGCGAGCTAAGCGGCCCTGCGTAACTCCACTAGTGATGACGTTTCGGGGGAAAAGGCCTTCAGTGTCACGTGAGAGATGCATCGGGGGCAAGGAGGAGTTTACGGCACTTCGCGCGAGGCCTTTTGGGGACGCTTTTTGCATTAGATGCCTAAATGGCGGCGGCCACAAGAAAAGCGGAAACAGGTTACAATTAAATTATCCGCAATAATATGAATGTAACCTATTTTGTGGCTCTAGGCTGGACTTCACTGGCAGATAAAGCCTCTTGCGAATAGAGCCGCAGATACGGAATTTGCGCGACAAAAGGGTAACTCGGGCTTTCGATATTACGAACATAAAAAAGATAAAATAGAAGATTGAAAATAGAGTAAGTTATTGGAAAGCGCCGAGTGCTAATTCGTCTTCCGATTGGCACATACATTTAAAATCTTCCTCCATACCGACTGCGTCAAAGTTAAACGTGACAAATGCTGCACAGAACAGCAGCTGCCATGTGCCCTCTGAGGAGAAGAAATGCTTACGTTAACCATTCTCTCTCTTTTTTTTTTCTTTTTCTAGCAAGATTTATGGTCTCTGATAAGGGTAAGTGCATTTCAATGTACCCAAAAATTACTGAAATAAGGGTTACTGCGCAGGCAAGCTAGTTTTTTTTTTTTTTACTATATTTAAATAATATTCTTTTAGGGGGATAGCACGGGGCTAAACATTGCCATAGACTTGAAAATGAAAAAAAAAAATATTAGCTTCAGAAGAAAAAAAAAAGTTGAATATAACACTTTAAGAATAGCGGATTGAGATAATTATAATGTGTCTATTACAGATTCATAAGATCAGCCATATGGAGCATCCGGACTGATTTGTAAAATGTTTGATGTTGACATACATCTTGTATGAGACGTTTGAGGATTAGAATATTTCTTAGTGTAAAGTGTCATTGTACCCACCCAAGGTTTGATATAATATAATAGAATTAATTCGCGTGAAATAGTAGATAGAGTGTGATGGGCTACAAAAGCAGATTCGACTTATGTGTAGAGCCAGACATTCAGCAGAACTGCATGTTCACACAAAAGGATAAATGCATCCACAGTGTTCGAGAAAGTAGCTACCGAAGGTTTGATGAAAGCGGCTAAAAAGAGCAAGTCGTACTGGTCTATAAAATATTCAAAGCCGATTGGAATCTCGATGTAGTGTTTCGAGGATTTAAACATTTCATTTGCAGTGCGCTGTGGACAAAGTGGTCGATTTGGGCGTCAGCGGTTTCCAGTTTTCCAATTTCTGGCCCCTGGTGAATAAGATATTCACAACAAGAGGCCAAAACAGTAAGCTATCTTTCCTCCCGGGCAGCGTATTTGGACAAAGCTTCTAGTGTTAGTCAACAGGCATATTTCGGCTTTTTGATTGGCGTGTTATCGTGAACGTCACATTGCCCGGTCTACGGGGGGAGAGAGGGAATGGGAGGGGGAGGTGGGCAGAGGAATAAGGTAAACACAGCTCCGTGTTTCCCGGGTTATAGAGACGGCTATACTCCGTTCACTCCTAAGCTGAGACTGGGGTGGGAGCTTATAGGTGACCACCAGACCAATCAGCCGCCTCCCTCTCATCACCTGACCCGGCTCTCCGCGCTTGGGTATGGCCGGGGGCGTGATGACGTGGCGAAAGAGAGGTGCATGACTGGTCCAACGATGACGTAGCTTCCGCTGCAGTCTCAGCTTAGAGATAAAGAGAGCAAAAAGGCTTGCTCGCAAAGTTATCAAGCGTCATTTCACAAGTGGCAGTGATCAATAACTGCGAAAACAACTCATAAAGGGCTGCATAAAGTAGGATCGAAAATGGCGGGTCCGCTAGCAGACGAGAGATGCACCCACTATTGGACAGCGGATCAGCCCAGCAACATTGAGGCACTTGAAAGGCCCGTTCACACACTTGCGTTTGCTTACGACCGAGGTCTTGCGATCTCTTACGACGAGAGTTCACTAGAGTGCACACAGGCACGCTGGCGCCATCTATGAGGTGATTTTGGAACTCTATTAACTAGAGCGAAGCATTTGAGCTATTATCAACGAAAATCTTTCGTTTAAAACATTGTCAAACGAGAGAAAGAATTATGATCGAAAAAATGGGAGTATCATGAAACGAAAATTTGTTGCGATTCTCCAGCGGTTACCCTAAATTTTTTAGGGCAAGAGAAGGGGGCAATATACGGAAATGCCAGGTGTTAATCCTCGGCTACCAAATAGGTGGTGCCAGTGTGTCCTCTCGTCGCTAGAAATCCCAAGAGATTTTAAGGCGGTTCTGCCGTAAGCAGTCGCAAGTGTGTGACCATGCCTTTAGTCGATAGCTCGACTGCGGCTTTGAGGCTTCTAGGAGACTTGTTGACTTCCACCGGAATGTGGACTTGGAGACAGCCTTACGTTGGGTATACTTTCCACAGCCTCAACTAACAACTACCTGGCCTCGTACTGCCTGAACGGCACCCACGGCAACGAGGCCTTCTGTCAGGCTCCAGGAAGCATCGCAGGCGCCACGTGTGGGACTCCCATTGTGTTCGCCGTACCAGCGACTCCATCAGCAGCGGCCATGGTAATGTACAAAGAGTTGTCCACACGGAGACATCATGGCACCTGGAACGCGTCTCCGACTGGTGTGTTTACCCAACGCCTGTGATTCCCCGACGCGCCCCAAGGGGCAAACAGGCTGCAGCTCGACGAGAGTCGCCGTGAGGCGGCAGAAACGTCCGTCTTAGCGTCGCAGTATGCAAGCGTCACTATAAGGCACTGCGAGAGGCGCTGGCGGCGACGCTGATGTAAGCTAGGCCTTGTCTTCTATGTGGTATGCGGAGCTCAAGATCGTCTGCTTCTTTTGCAGGGGTTGTGGTGACGTCAGAACGCCGAGCTTTGAATGGCTCTGATTGAAGGATAGTGGGTAGACCTCGAGGCAGGCTGAGCTCTGTTTGGCTCTGATTGAAGGATAGTGGGCAGACCTCCGGGCAGGCTGAGCTCTGATTGGCTCTGATAGAAGGAGAGTGGGTAGACCTCAAAGCAAGCTGCCCCGAGGTCTACCCACTCTTCTTCCATCAGAGCTAATCCGAGCTCGGCGTTCTGACGTCACCACAGTCCCTGCAAAAGAAGCAGACAAACTTGCGATCTGCATTGGTTTGCAACGTCCTAAAAAGTGGTCCTTTGATTTCCACCTGGATACGTCACAATTGTGTCATACTGTCGCCTGTTGCGACCCTGCAGCTGTGGCGCAGCAGCAAAGGGGGATACGGCCCCAAAACGTCATCAATAGTGGTTATACGTATAGTGCCGCCTGGCTTGCGTCAGCATCGCCGCCAGCACGTTTTGTAGCGTCTCACAACGAACGCAACGGTGGCGAACATTGGTGTAACAATGCGTCGAGCTTCGGCGCGTCCGCCTCTTGGGGTGGGTCGGGAATCCACTAACGACGACGTCATGGGCAGGCCTCGACTTCTATGTAGTGTTGACTTGGGGCGCTGCGGCGACAGCGAGACTCGCGTCCGCTTGCACTTTTTGCAGGAACTCCTTCAACCAACCGCCTGGATCGCGACATCCGACAGCATGACAGGCCGGTTCCCGTGACATCATTTGTTGCCACTATGCGGGCACATTCGGTGCGTGGGTGGTACGGGACGCTGAACACACCCATCGAAGTCACGTTCCAGGCACACTCTATACACGCTAAACGTGAAACACCGCGTCTCAGTCACTTGCGTCCATTTCGCAAGATTTCGAAGTGCCCGTGAAGCGGCTACCAACCTCACGAGCAGGTTGCCGTGTCCGTGACATTTGCTACGCGACCAGTGCTAAAAAGGGACCAGAAGCGGCCACAACGCCATATCCTGTTGCCGAGTTTAACGTTCCACGTAGTACGTTCAGCGTTTACGTTTACAAACTGTACAATGTCAAATGGGCATGGAGACGACATAAACTAAAGGCAAGAAGCTGTAATTTAATACAAGTTAAAAAAAAGAATATTGTTTGAAACATTGACAAATTGTGTGTGAAAAAAATAAAAATGAAATAACGACCATTATTTTATTTTTATTTAAAACAAAAATAATAATACAGCCTGTGAAAGTTCTGAGAAACTTTTTTTTTTTTTAATGTTTAAATTACTTGCAGTGCCAGTCAAGTCAAGCCTGCCAAAGCGTCCAGCCCAGTGACGTGAGTGCTTCCTCCTTCAATTTTGCAGATTTCACTCCTAACATGTCGAAGACAGAATGCGAGAGAGGGAGAGAGAGGGCTTGCGAAAGAGGAAGTGCTAACGTGAGAGTCATAGCCAAGGGCCGAACGGTCATCATTAGTTGTAAAAAGAAACCACAAATAAAGACACACTTGCGACTGCTTACGACCATGGGCCTTCAAACGTCCTCAAACTCCTTACGACGAGAAAACACACTGGCGCCATCTATCGGGATGCCGTGGAACACTTCCAGTTTTTAATAGATTTTCTATATTTTTATCGCCCATCATTTTTTAATTTCGAAAAACTGGCGCCATCAATGAGGTGACCCTCCGCATAGGACGACCGATTCTCATTTGATCTCGCCAATACCGTAAAAACCTTCGCCCTAGTGAAATGCGGAGGGTCACCTCATAGATGGCGCCCAGCAGGCTAGTGTGTTTTCTCTCGCCGTAAAAGATGACACGAACTCTGCCGTAAGCAAACGCAAGTGTGTGAACGTGCTTTAACACGAAATATCGCCTAAAAAAAAAATCACGCGTTTAAATACGCGAGTTCAGACATACTTTATATACGTTTTCCAATATTTGATGGAACATGGAATAAATTTATCGACTAAAGTTATGCAGGAATTGACTGGTGTTGGAGACTGTGCGTCACGTTATCCGCTAGATAGTTTCGAAGTACAGGTATGCGTCAAATATAACGAGTGTTTATCCGACTCCTGTTATTAAAGTTTCCAATTCCTTCGTGTCGATATTTAAATTTCTCTTTTCGTTTCAGCCAAACTTCGGCATGTTTCTTGTCAAAGAATTTGTGGTAAGATTGCTGTTGTGGAAATTTCATTTCTTAATTAACATTGCGGAACATGTACCGATCGTTGTCAAGTGTTCACTTTGCTGGCATGTGTGTCAGATGAAGAGTGGCGGCGTGAAGGCTAAGAAGAGATACAGGGAGAATGAAAAAAAGTCTCCGGCCAACCGCTGCCTCACGTGCGTTTTAAAGTAACGCCGTGATTGGCTTGAGTCGCTTGATCCAAGATGGTGGGCGCCGCTGTGTTCTGTTCTAGAGAGAGCACTATTTGTGCAGACAGTGCAGCCGTGGGAGAGGAAAATCTAGGAGCGCGATAAGAGTGGAAAGGGGATTACAACTAGCGCCACCCAGCTGCGAACACGTGTAGGAGAGAAATGGCGAGCAAGCGGCTATCCAAATGAGCTCCTAAATTCGGTGACACCTGCCGGCGGAAGTGTGAAACGCGCGAACACACTCAATTCACTACGCTTTGGAATATTGAGCTCAGTGCTTTAGAATACGCAAAATAGAGGAGGGCAGTGCTAATTGCTTAGTGAAGACAACGCAAATAGACGGGGAAAAGGTGCGAAGAGAATCGACCAAAGAGGACATGCCTGCAGACTTGAGAACCTTGCATAGTCTCCTCCAATGACCGATCATTGATGTGCTCATCCGATATTGCTATCTTGTTTGGTGCCTTGGGACCATATATCGGACATTAGAAGGAATTAGTATTAATTGTTAGAAATTGATGTAACAGTGCGCAAAACAAAAAGGACAGAGAAGAGAGCAGGCCGGACAAGCGTTGAACTTCAACTAATCATTTATTGAAATTACGTGCAGTGAAGAAAACAACCACACCCTAATCGCGTCAACACCTGCTCAAGAAGGCGAACTTTTGTTTGTTTGTATGTGCACACGCGTGCGTGTGTGTGTAAACAAACCGCGCATTTATCTTCCCCCTCTCTTTTTGTCTTGAAAGCTCCAAAAAGTTCTCCGACAGTCTTACCAGCCTCCCTCCCGAAAAATTGTGATGTTGTCAAATTTGGACTGACAACTTGGGCTGAATTTGCAAGAATGACCCAACTCGGCTGCATCGCCACTTTGAAGTGTACTTGCGTTTTGAGCATGTTTAACCAACGGGAAGTTAGTTAGCCCCAATGGGCGTCTCTGCTATGTATGAGACTGGGAATTAGGCCTTGGCTGATTCCCAGTCTGAGTTAGCGCCTGTGCAGTGTGGTTGCCCTTGACTTTGTCCCGGCCATTCGCGCCGTTTTTTACAACAGGTGCCTTTCAATTCTTGTGCAGTGTCTCACAGACACCCAGGTCGGCTCAATCAGCGGAGTGGTGTACACGTACGCGGCATGTTATCTGGCCCTTGCACTGAACCGGACGGATCTGACGGGTTCGCCAGTGGCAGACCAAGTTCACACGTTGGTTTCTCAGCTGCTGGCCGCAGGCGCCTGTGAGTAATGAATATTTACACCCCCGCCATACGGGCAAGTGAGAAGTGGAAAGGGGTGTGGACCTTTCCTATTATAAGGTCCCCTATACTTGGTTTCTTCTTAAGATGGACCGCAAAGGACGTTACGAGCCACCGCAGGAGCCAATTCATAGCTCGGAGGGCGTCACGTGTCCTTCTGGTTGAGCGGAGCGACGCGGGGAGCGCGAAGTCACGAGACAGCTACGAACTAGGAACTGGCTTCTGTAGCCAGTGGCGTCCATCGCGGGACATCGTAAGATGAGTCCAAGAAAACGCATGCGCAACCAGGGGCGGATTTAGAGGGGGGGTCCGGATGTCCTGACCCCCCTCTTGATTTCTGAATGTGTAAAATTTAGGGCGTGAAACGAGGGAGAGGGGGAGGGGGTTCTTAAACATCTGGTACGCTGACCAACACCTGACCCCCCCCCCCCCCCCCCCCCCTCAGGAAATTCCTGCATCCGCCCCTGTGCGCAACGCACCGTTCACGCTGTCGCGCTACTCCGAGCAAGATGCTGCCACCGACGCATTCGTCGAGACAGTCAAGACCACTGTCTCCGAGGCTGTTCACGGCGGAAGATGGCGGCAGCCACCCCTCCCAATTCAAAGGGCAAAACCCTGAGGCCGTGCGCGTCCAACCGTTCCTACTACGTAAAAGCTGTCGGCGTCAAGGCCACTGGCTTTTCGCGGAGTAATATGTATCTTCTTTCAAAGTATTCGCGCTTATTACTGAGGCAAAAAATGCCGACTCATTGGGCTGCGGACGCATGCGCGGCATCCGATAGTTCACAGAGCAGTTTCTGCGCATATTCAGAACGCGCTTCACAACCCAGTAGACAAAGATGGCGGCGAACAGAAGAATATTTGAAAAGTCTATACACCTTTCTATCACCGATATCCGTATGCCGACGCTCAGCAAGTCCTGGTTTCGGTGGGGAACAAACAAGCTCAACGGTTTCCCGGCGAATGTTTTATTTATTGTACAAGAAGTCACTTATAGCCACGTCACTGATACTTGGTGACAAAAAAAAAAGTTTACTCGATTAAAACGTTTAGATATAGTATCGCCCTGCTCTTATTAACCGAGTTACTGCAAATCATTCGATATGATAAGAATTGAAAAGTCCGCGAGAAAATTGGAGGGATTATCGGGTGGTAACTACATAAACCTCTGGGCTAAAATTGAACTCGACTATAACCCCAGAAGTAAAAAAAAAAAAAAAGAAAGTAATAAAATACTGAAAATAAACTTTGCACGTTAATCTCAAACGTCTGAAAATTAATTGATTACCTCGTAACATAATTTTGAGAAATTTTCCAGATTATGAATTTTATCTTACATCTAATATGTCTTTTCAGGTCTGCCATGAAAGAAATAACTCTTCGAGTTCGAGGTTGCTTCGCCGAGGAAGGACCCTTGGCACAAATCCTGCTCTATTAAACAAAGGCCATATCGACGTGCTTATTCAAAAATAAAACAAAAACGCTATTTTAGAGTGGGCAAAAATAAATGTTTGGTATTACCGGAACAACTTTAGGACCATGCCCAGAAAACATGGCGGCTGCGGGGAAAATTACCGCGTGTGCTCAAACCTTCACATGTGCATTTAGATGCTGGATTTTACCTTGTGTAATTTAAAGGCACAGTTCCCTTCTTGTAAAAATTGAGAACAAAGTATGAGGGAGGCGAGGCGTGGTTTGGCGCCTCGGTCACCGAAGAGAAAAGCTGCCAGCGATGAGCTCCAAGTAACCTAAACCCGCGTCCAAATGTAGCGATTTTTTTTTTTTTTTACGTTGTACGCGGATTTAAAAAAAAAAAAAAAACACTGTTACGTTGTAAACACACCACAGTATGAAATATAGCCTGATGCATAGAAACGTTTTATTTTCAACAGGGAAGGAAATACGCTTACAAAAACCAGAGGAACCGGGGAGGAAAAACGGAACAAAGACGCACTCTATGAAGACACTTTTTTTTCCCCGCTGTTCTTCCAACGTTGCACTCTACGCATCAATTCGCAACATCCTAGACGTACTGAAGATGACTAGCTATTTTTTTTCTTGCTTCCGCAGGCATGGAATGTTCCAAAGCTAAGAAAATAACACTACTGTCGCCAGACCATGCCGCTTTCTTTACACCCTTTTGAAACAGCCCTCATAAATAGGAAAACCCATACTCCCTCTTGCACGCACGCCACACGCTGCCAAAAATCTAGTCTAGAAAGCACGCCTCAGCTTTTTACGGTGCGAGTCAAGGCCTGTTCACACACCTGCGTTCGTCTACGACCGAGTTCCTGTGATCTCTTAAGACCAGAGAACACACCAGCACGCTGGCGCCGCCTACGAGGTGACCCTGAGACTGAATTTCGCTAGAGCGAAGGTTTAGCGTTTTTTGCAAGATCAAATGTACGGACTACCTATGAGAGATGGTCGTTCATATACCACTGTCAAAAGTATTTCGAACCAAAAATTAAAAAAAAAATACAAGAAATGTGAGGTGTTCCATAACTATGTGATAGATGGCGCCAGTCTGTTCCCTCCCTCGTCGTAGGAGATCCCAAAAGGTTTTAAGGCACTCGGTAGTAAGCAGACGCAAGTGTGCGAACCAACCTTTCTGGTGAAATGTTCTGAAGAACATGAAGCAACTTGGGAATTTTAAGAAACTAAGAAGGCGCCTGCACAACCCCAATATGTTGAGGAGCACGAGCCTGCACATGGCCATCCCAAATTTTCCCCAAAGGTTCAGTTTAATGGTGCACTTTACCTTGTCAAATTTCGAGGCATGGCTCTTCCTGTGAAAAAAAAATTAGACCATCAAACTTGCCAGGGTCAGTGGCGGATGCCGAGGCGGACGATCGATACAGCGACGGATGAATGAATGGTGCATAACGGCTGTTCCCTTTGAATTGGGTGGTAACTTACACCCCCAGCCAAATGTTTTTTACAGCACATTGAATAATGTCTAAGGCAACTGAATTAGGTTTAACCTCCCTTGATTTTAGCCCCCATTCCTCTCATTTTATTTTACTGAGCTTTAGTTGTGGTGCCATCTGTCGACAGATGATGCAGCGAGCAGACGACCAGGTCATCTGCTTTCAACTGAGTGCGTAACTCTGCATGCTCCGTCTATTGGGAGATGGTGCCACAGAATGCAAACGTCGCTAACTTGGTTGTCTGTAGATGTTCACCGCTGACTGCAGCAAGTTTGATGATCTTATTTTTTACACAGAGTTACACGTGACAATTTGACGAGGTTAAATGCACCACTAAAAGGCACCTTCGCCACCTATGCAGGTGGCATCTTCAGTATGAACTGATGCGAATGAGGCCGGAGAGGACTCTCCCTTCATTCGCATCAGTTCATACTGAAGATACCACCTGCATAGGTGGCAAAACGTCTTTATAGTGTTAAGTCGGCTGGAGCAAACGTTTTTAACCATTAATTTATCTGACCGATATGCGAGCCAGCCTCAGGATTTCAGACAGCCTATATTTTGATCCTCTCCTGTTTTGGTAAGTATAGGATCAGTCTAGCAGCTTGCACGATCAAAGACTGCTATCGTTGCCTAACAGACCTGACAACATGCTTGTGTCTGAAAGATTTTTCAAATGCTTGAGGCAATGGTAGAGTATGACCTATGTGATGCAGTCAAATGGCATCTAAGCAACTGGGAAAAGAGCACACACCAGATACAGCCGTGGACACTATGAACTAGAATGTGCCGACGTGTCTGCCCTTGAGCCACTTGAAGCAGTTCCCGGGGTACCACTATAAAAAGAAGCACTATGGCAACAGTGATCTGCATCTGCCAATTTTCTACTGCAACGATGGTGATGGTTTCTAGAAAAAGAGACAATGGCTACTCTAGCAAGAACAGAAAGGTATGGATCATACATGTAAGGGAGAAAGCAGTGCCTACCAGTCAAGCTAGCAGAAGACCTCTGGAATATTTAAAAGCCACACAGTGCGATTCACACGTTGCAGCATCAAGTTATATATTAAAAGAGGCCCTGTCGTTATATGCTGTCCTTTAGACTGGAACCTGTGATTCTTGAAACACTTCCATTGTAAACATCTAAAAGAAAAATGGCCTGGAACCTGTGATTCTTGAAACACTTCCGTTGTAAACATCTAAAAGAAAATGGCCAATGAGAAAACAAGCAGAGGTCAGATGTGGTACTCTGGCAAACCCTTCAAGTGACTCTAGATCATCCTGCTTGTTAGCGCTACCTGGTGATGTTAGGAGGAACATCTGTCTCCTCATCGCAACTATGCCAAATGTGCGTGTGCACATATTAAGAGGCAGCGCGAAAGACATGTGCCCACACATTTTGCACGCCGCCGTGAAGTTGGGCTTGCGTGAGCAACGAAGCACTTTGGAGCCATTCTGCACTACCTCTGTTCGCAACTGTATGGGGCAAAGCTCAAGGGGCAAATAATGATGGTATAGGCTTATTCACACATACACCACAACACTAACTCAGCAATGTGGACACAGTGCTGACTTTTTGCCACATCAGCGCTCCACTGCAGGTGACCCCACCTTTTACTGCCTAAACACACTATGCAGAGCTTATTTAGTGCCGAGCCAGCACCGACAGTAGCACTGATGCGTCAGCTCTTCGTTATCTCGGTGCTGAGATGCATGCGTGAACTGGCCTTAGACCTCATACTCGGTTCAGCTTTGCAGCAAACCCATGCACCTGAAGGGTAATTGCTTGCACATGAGCTCAAACTGCGTGTGTGTGAAGAGGTTGCACGCAACTATGCAACCAGGGTCTCACACTTCTACACACGTGGCAACGACAAGACATTGCCTGCCAAGTTTTACGAAAATCCGGAATTTGAGTGTTTCTCCTAATGGTTAAAGAAAAGCTGGGCTGTCCAGAAATATGCTGTTCTATCACTCCAACCAAAATATAGATCATCTTCATAGCTGTGCAAAAAATGACACACTGAAGGAAGTCTACTCCAAAGTCCAATACGATTTTAACGACAATCTGGCTAGTTCGGCGTGAATATGCTCCCATAACCGGCCGTCACAAATAGACTTGCGGAAAAAGCTCCCGACAGCTGGAGGTCAGGAGGAGTCCATGCCATGATTAAATACCACGCACACACATACCTTTCTGTTTTCAAACTCACTTGTACATACATGCAGAAAAAACATATAGAGGGAAAGGGAAAAGATGTGTTGCTCTAACGGTCTCGACGGATCGGCAACTTGAGGTGCGCCAGTCACTTCAGCCTTCACAGTCACTTTCACAATGACCATTGCATGAAGGGTGGGTTGTCGCGAGCGAGTAGACAGTCACAGAGGGAATGATTGGCTATTTGCATTGTGCCAGACATGACAGAAATCTTTCGGTTAATCGCAGTGACAAGTCACTGTCACAGCGACACCAGCTATCCCGGTATGTATGCCTCTCACAACCTGCATTCTGGCAATCACTTGTACTGGGACAGTCAGTCACATCCTGGCAATATGGTAGTAAATCGTCACTGCAACCAACTGACAGCAGAAAGTTGGCAAGCCAGCCATAGTTACCCCTCTTCAAACACTCGTTCTGAAAAACAGCAGATATAGATTTCTCATGCTCTTTAACAGCAAGTGACTGAAAGTAAATGGCTAATCACTGGTGTGAAAAAAAGTCACTAACAAATCGCTTAATCTGTGATCATCACTCACGACCAAAGCTATGGCAAATGGCTTCCATACAGACAATCACTCCTGCTGTGACAGCCACTCCTGCAACAATCACACCGTGACAGCCACTGTGACAGTCACACTAGCACATTTGGTGAGAGTCGCTCAAGTGTGACAGTCACAGTGGCAGTCATCCCGACATAGTCACTCCCACTGTGACAGTCACTGTGTACTGAAGGTCGTCTGCTCGTCAACGGTCACCGATGGTGGCCGTCGTGGTGATGACATTGAAGCATGAGGTGGTGCTCTGTGAAGGCGTGGGGCCACGGCCCAATCGCCGCCGGTCCCAATCATGAGCTGGTCTCGATGAGGCAGTCCACCTCCCCAACGTCGGTGTGGGTCTCGTCTCCGATTGCGTAGCTGACTTTGTACTTCATGCGCACTTTGTCCTGCAAGATGCACCACAACATCACTTTTTTTCACTTCCGCTCACTAGTTGTTCCCATAGCGTGGAAGGTGTCATCACTTTATGTTCGCACATGGCATCTTAGAAAGCTATCTCTTTCAGTTGTCATCACAGGGTCTTGGTACATGATCTTGCATACATATGATACTCCATTCATGAAGTCTTACTTTGGGAGCAGTTTTTATATTCTAGAAATGAGGCATGAATATCGCCAATTTGCGGATCCTTAGACTCCCTGGAGCTGCTAGATCGAGTCAATGTCATAAAAAGATGAGGTCAGGAACCCCCTTAGTGTACCAAAATGTCCCTGCAACAGTGTGCCAACCCCAGCTTGAATGCTACCACTTGCAATCCTAGCGAGCACTACTTGCTTTGCTAGCAGTGCTCTTACACCCACCCTCTGTTGCACAAACAGATGCCCAAGTGGATGTACCTGCAGTTCCACCCACAGTAGTACTTGCAGTTATGCCCATGCTGCTGCACCCATAGTCATGCCTGCAGGTGTACCTACAGTTGCACATGCAGTTCTTTCTATGGTTGCACTTGCAATTGCACATGTTGATGCACATACTGTTGCATTCACAGTTGTACCTGCCGTTATGCCCACAACTGTAGCTATGATTGCACATGCGGTTCTACTTGCAGTTGCACCTACAGTTGTACTCAAAGTTGCAAATGCTGTTGCATTCTGAGCTGCACTAAGAGTTGTTCTTGCAGTTATTCCTTCAGTTCTCCTTACAGTTGCACATGCAGCTTCACCAGCAGTTGTACCTGCAGCTAAGCCTGCAACTGAACCGATAGCTGCACCCACAGCTGTACCTATGGTTGCACATGCTGTTGCATTTGCAGTTGCACCCCACAACCCAGAGTGGCATCTGGAAAGCACCGAGTTCCAGTCTCACCTTGGAGGGGTTGGCCAGGAGCATGACTTGGGTGATGGCCGCCGGCGGCAGGATGGGGTTGTGGGGGGGCAGCTCGGTGGCAGACGGGGGCTGCAGCTTTATTCGCATCGTCTGCAAGGACGGCGCCACGTCCAAAGCATCCGTTAAGGAACACCTTGTCTCGTTGTCGCCATGCAACCGCTTCTGTATCGACAAGCCGACTCACAACAGCCTTACTTTTAGCAGATGTGGAGGCAACACCAAGTTTGGAGCGAGGCTGCACAAGCACCGCTAGAGATACGCACGACAGACTCGTGCCATTCAGCGTGTACTCTTCACCGATAATCGTCAATTAAAGTCACTGAAATTCAGCAATCTTTTTCTAAATGAGCAAAACCAAAATACAAAAAAAAGCCACACAAGAAAACGTCCATAGAAGCCCGCTATACTGTGCCTCGCAATCAATATCTTTGTCATAATTAGGCCCCCTAGAAAGCCTAATAGTATACAACGTTGGTAGTCACCATCAACGTTGGTTTCTAGGCTAGGTGGCAGTAGCTACCGCACGTTATAAAAGATACACTCATTAGCATCCGTCCATCCATCCATTGGTAGCTGCTGTCAACCAATTTCAAGAGTTCAGCCATACCGTCCATTCTATTGGCCTATTGACAAAATTTATTGCACCACAGGGGCGGATGTATGGGTCAGGCATTGAGGGGGGGGGGGGGGGGTAGGCATTCGGCTGGAGGGGAGAAGTCTGCCGAGATATGACGCTACGGCCGAGACATTGCCCAGATCTATATTGTTGACCCCATATTTGCTATGTGACCAAAATCTAAACTTTTGGCAAACGTATATCAAATTTTTCATAAAAAAAAAGTTGACTCCCCCATTTTGCTTAAACCCGCCCCTGTTGTACCAGTCCATTCTTGCTATTCAGTTTCCTCCCGTTTTCGAACTGGAACTGTTAGTATCAGTACGGTGCTAGCTGCACACGGACGTTTACCGTCCTATCCTGCCCACGCATCGAAAGTGATACCGAAGTTGCAATAAATTGCATCGCGGGAGCCAACATGACATGCTGCCGGATGTCGCAATCCCGGTGGTTGGTCGTAAAAATGCCGGCAAAAAGTGCGACCGAACGCAAAAGTCGCCTTCGTAGCGGCATCCCAACCCCCAACTGCGGAAGCTTCCATGCACCGTCGAGCTGGAAAGTGACCCACGGCAAAACGGACGTCATCGGGCGTCATCAAGCAGAAATCGAGGGACCACTTTTGAGGGTGCGGTCGATACACCCGACGGAGACGTGCTCCAGACACCGTAGCATCGCGTAAGCAGGTTACCTTGGGCACGGCCGCCTGAAAGAGCACCTTCTTGACGGAGCTGGTGTTGGTGCTCATGGTGGAGACGACCATGACGCTCACGTGAGGCTGTGGCTGGTTCTTCGCAAAGTGCACAATGACCTTCACCCCGTTGAGGTCGTGCAAAGTCAACGGCAGCTGGCTGCCTACAACGAGCATGTCGGAACGTGTCTCAATGTTTGCTTCTCTTCCGAGGAAATAAAATGTGCTGTCTGTAGTGCGATAAGACTCCCGATCATGAAAGATGATTTTCTAAGAACAACCGATCCTATGTATAAAGGCAGAATTATGCAGAATGCTGACTGTTACAGGGTGACATACAATATTTTCCCAAAGCAGTGGTCATGGAACATTATCAGCACAATGTGGTCGTGTGACACACACTACATGACCCCGTTATCTGGTGTCAGTGCCACAATGTTTCTGTGTCATGTGGCTTCACGTTGCATCACGGTGTCACGCGAGGTGACGTATGCGACACCCGCTAAAGTTGGAAGGCAAACCTAACGGCTAAGCTTAGCGGTTTGTTGTGGGAACTCGTTTCATGCTTTTGTATGAACTTTTGCATTATGCTCTTAAGGGGGGAGGCTGGTCTTTAAATGATAAAAAGTTGGGGAAAATTCATTTTTGAAAAAATTGCTTTTCTGGTATTTAGACATACCCACCCAGCTCTGTGCAAAATATTATTGCTCTATCTAATTTTTAAATATGAAAGAAAAATATGAAGTCTTAATTTTCTATGAACATTCAATAGGAATACACATACTTAAAGGGCTTTTTTCTCTCTTCACACTTTTTTCACAAGTACCAATGCCCTACAGGCGTTTTCTGAAGCTTGTCTTGGACAATATTAACACGTTTGGTGCCATTTTAATTGGGAAGAATGGAGCTGTGCGGGGATGCTATTTTTATAGTCTTCCAACTTAAGAGTTCTATCCAATTAATTACTTTCTTAAATAATGAGAAAGCATCTCTTTTACACTATAAATACAATAGTTTTTTTATTAACATAACCCTCTCAGTTAAGATCTAAAATAGCATCACCACACAAATTACACCTTTGTGAATGCAGTTGCATTAAAAATTTTAATAATTTACGAATAATGTTTTTCTAACGACCCGGAACAAATGACCTAATCAAATTAGACCACTCTCTCATAACTCGGGTTCTAGTAAAGATATTCAATATCTGATTGCATATTTGGAATAGGTGTGAGATGTGTTATACCAGTGTATTCTTTTATAAATAAGAAAATTACTCTAAAGCCCCACATGACCCCTTAACTTGCGATGAAGGGAGCCCATAAAAACATCCTGCTTTGAAGCCCTCACATCCTTGCAAGTCGAAGATTCTTATGCTTGGGCACCTTCTCGACGTCAGCGTCGATACACCACGTGCCTTATTAGTGACACATCCACAATTCCATAAAAGGGCACATGCAGTTACACCGCTTTAATGAAAGAGCACTGTAAATTACAGGGGTACTGCAGAAAGCTGGGCTAGTTGGTTAAAGACATGGTGGAAAACAGCACAAAGAATGACAGGGAGAGAGAAAAGTGGGACACATTACACAAAAGCGGCAACTTGCAGCTGATATGCAGTCGACTCTCATTAATTCAAACTCTCTTAATTCAAACTTGCGGATAATTCAAACTAAAATGCAGGTCCCATCCTATGCGTCTCTATGGGAGGAAACTCCCGGTAATTCAAAGTTTGCTTTATTCAAACAAATTTTCGGTCCCCCTCGAGTTTGAATTAACAAGATTTGACTGTATACCGCTTGGTTTAATATATATGAGAGTCAAGTCCATGCTCCTGTGTTGTGCATTTTTCTCTCCTTTGTTATGACACATGATGCTGTTTTTACCATGTCCTAGAGGGTTTAGATTCGCAAAAATACGGTACATTTTTTTTCGCATCCTCCGCAGATCCCAGTCACAGCGCATGTCGCGTGCGTGTAGCAGACGAAAGCTCACCCGGCTGCACCAGTTCCAAGGGCACAAACAAGTCGGAGAGAGAGAGCGGGTCCGAAGACGGGCTCTTGCCGGGAGATCCGATCCGATCTGCCGGACTGAGGTCCAGGAGGCTGGGCGGGGCAGCGCCAGGGTTGGCCGACGCCGAAGTCAGCATGCCCATCGCGGAAGACGGGACGCCGTTCGAAGCGCCGGTGACCCCGGCGCCACCGACGGCAGATGCGGATGGCGGCTGGGACTTTTGGATCTGGTTGAGCGGAATCTTCTGCGGGGTGCTGCTGCCAGAAAAAGATAGCGGGGACGAGCGTTTGCCGAGCGATAAAAACGGCAAGTTTTTGCGCTACCCAAAGTGAGCCCGTTTTCAGGATGCCAGGGTCCCGAGACGCTACTCATTGTGTCTTAATTCAGGATGGTGATGCCGAAACCGACGTCAAAATGTTTACGTGCTGTCCAGTGGGGCGACATCACGTGTCGTATAACGTGCAGGTTGAGCAGTCTAAAAAAGTGCATCATGCGCATTTTCTTCTTTGTTTTTGTTTTGCTGGCGTTAGTTTCTCAAGCATTGATTTCAAACCATCAAACTTCTTGTAACGTATGGCAACGAGCTGTGCTGCCCCCCCGTTACAACGATATCGTTTCGAGATGTCGACCCCAAAATAGAAGTAGGTTTGGAAATCGAAACGAGTCTTGCAAAACATATATTTCGCAAAAAAAAAAAAAAATTTTTTTTAGTGGGAAAGTTTTTTTTTACAATATACATTTCCTTTTAAGCATTTAAAAAAAATTTTTTGTTTGACGTTGAGTGTTTTTTTAAAGGGACGCTTATGGTAATTCGAAGATTTTTCTGAAGATGGTGGTCCTGGCTCAAACAACCACTCAAATCGTCTTCTAACTTTATTTGTCAATATCTTTTTTTGTTGCCAAACAGCGTGTGTAAAAGAAGCCAAAACCGTAAAGCAAAAGTTTGAACAACATAGATTCGGCATTCTGTAACGACGAAGGAGCATTCCAAAACGGAGGTCGCCTAAATAAAATCTTTCACGTGCCACCAAAAAGTGACACAAGAAGATTGTTGTATTCGCGTAGGCAGAAAGACTAGCGCCGAATACTTCATATTTATTCCGGTCCGGCCGTTGCGGCCGGTCAGCAGATCGAGAGCTTGCGAGTGCGCGCGTGCTGTGGCTGCTGTGCCAGCGTCGTCGTCCTCTAGCACAGTGTTCTGACACAGGGCATAACACTTCTTCCCCCTTAGAGAGAGTCACCATGTTGCCGAGGCAGCCGTCTCAGGTGTAGAGATCTCGATGATGCAGGCACGATGCGTGGGTCGGGATGTGTAACAGTCTCTGGGCCTGCAGCATTTCATTAGAAGTTTGTCGGCTCACTATTGATGGCAATAGTCCACTGCGGTAGAAGACCCGGAGCCGGCTTCACACTAATGTCCCTCGAAGAGGTCTCGGCCACCGAATGTTCTGAGTGTTTTTCAATTCGGTTGCTAATGTGGTCCTCGTGCCGTCGAACTGTACCTCGCTCGGTAGCGACCAGCCAAGAGCGTGATCCAATTCTCTTTGTGACTGTTCCTGGCATCCACTGTGGTGTTCCTGTAAATTTTTTTTTACAAAGACGTCTTGGGCTATTGCGAGGCCCCTCGGAGACAATGACTGTTGCTCCTTCGTTTCTTCCGTGTTCCCCCTTTGCTCGGTTTCGAGGTGACCCAGGCAAGTGATCGCAGTTGTTAACCCTCGACCGAACATCATCATCGCTGGCGTCTTCCCTGTAGTTACACTTGCGGTAGTGTGCTGCTTGAGAAGAAACCGGGCGATTCTGCATGCAAGAGTTCCTGTTTTATCTTTCACCAGCGCGCGCTTCGTTTCTTGCACCATTCTTTCAGCCTGACCGTTGGTGGCAGGATGGTATGGCGCACTAGTTCTGTGCTTAATTACGTTTTTCTTAAAGAACTCGGCTGTTTCTTGCGATGCGAACAATGTACCATTATCCGTAACCACCTTCTCCGGCAGTCCAAACGTTGCGAATAAATTTCGGAACTGTTCGATTACTGAACTTGATTGTAAGTTTTTCATTTGGCATACCTCCAGCCACTTGCTGTAGGCGTCCACAACAATTAAAACATTTTACCTTCCAGAGGACCGGCAAAATCAGCGTGGATGATTTCCCATGGCTGGGATGCACGATGCCAGTCTGGAAAAGGTACTCTAGGTGGGGATAGCTGGTGTTCCAGACAAGTGATGCAGGATCTTGCCTTTCGTTCGATGTCCTTGTCTATGCCCGGCCACCACACACGGCCGCGTGCAGCGCTCTTCATTGTAACCATGCGTCTGTGGCCAGCGTGCAACAACTCCAATACTTGAGATCTGCATGCGCTGGGGGCTACCGTCCTTGTACCACGAATTAGACATTGGTTGACTGTTGACGGCTCATTGGAGATGCTCTTGTATGGACGATAGTCTTCGCCTTTCAACTTTTGCAGTTTTCCTTCTTGAACGGCTCTGTAGACGCAAGTCAGGATATCGTCTTGCTCTGTCAATTCTGCGATGCGTTCTGGTGACAGATTCGAAATCGGAGAGCATGCCAGCATTAGCACCTCTCCAGGTATGCACGGTTCGTCTACATTGGCTGGTAATGGTAGCCGGCTGAGCGCATCAGCATTCTGGTGGCATGCTCCTCGCCTGTACACCAGGGTGTAATCGTACGCGCTCAACTTGACGCACCATTTTGTCATTCTTGGGGATAACATATGTGGAATCGGTTTGGTCGATCCAAGAATTCCAAGGAGCAGTTGGTGGTCAGTGTGTATGATGACATGTCGTCCGGCAATGTACTACTCGTGAAAATGACACACTGCATACACGACGGCCAACCCTTCCTTGTCCTAGCTGCAAATAGTTTTTTTCTGCAGCTCCCAATGTCCTTGACGCGAAGGCGACTGGCGCTTCATGTTTTAGGTAATCTTCCTGGGCAAGGGCTACCCCCCCCCACCGTAGGGCGACGCGTCGCAGGAGAGCAGCAACGGCTTGTTTTCGTCAAAGTGTGCCAAAACAGTGGATTCTTTAACCAACTCCTT
The DNA here is from genome assembly GCA_013358835.2 of Ixodes persulcatus. Classification (NCBI taxonomy): domain Eukaryota; kingdom Metazoa; phylum Arthropoda; class Arachnida; order Ixodida; family Ixodidae; genus Ixodes; species Ixodes persulcatus. Next base: position 29,812 of record JABSTQ010000002.1, on the reverse strand, counting down.
CAGTTTCTGGAATGATTCTCTGTGCTTGTTTTTCCATTCCTACGGAACATTCTTCTGAAGAAGTCCATAAAGGTCGGTTGCAACTGTGGCTCTGTTCCAGAAACGCCTGCAGTTCGTTTTTTCCTCTCAGTTCTGGCGCATCCAGAATGGCTTGCACTTTTTCATCCGTTGTGTGAATTCCTGCTGCATCAATTCTGTGCCCGAGGAACTTGGCTTCGCGAACTGCGAACTGACATTTTTCTTTCTTGAGTCGTAGGCCTGCGCTTTCGAGTCTGGACAGTACTTGGTCCAGACGTGCAGCATGTTGTTCAAGGCTCTCTCCACTCACGATGATATCGTCCAAGTAGATACTTATGCCCTGAATGTCAGCCAAGGTCGTTTCCATTGTACGCTGGAAAATCGCTGGTGCCGCTGAGATTCCAAAAGGCAGGCGTTTCACCTTGTACAAACTCTTTGTGGTGTTGATGGTCAATACAGATGCAGTGGCTTCAGACACTTTCAACTGTTGGTAGGCTTGGCACAGGTCCAACGTCGAGAAAACGGTGCCCCCTCTCAGGTTTGCCAGAACTTTTCCTGTAGTTGGTAGTGGGTAGGCTGCCTTCTTTGATACGGCATTGACAGTACTTCTGTAGTCTCCACAGAGTCTGATTTCTCCACTCTTTTTACGGACGAGGACTAGAGGTGCAGCCCACTCCGAATGTTGTACTGGCTCGATTACATCCTGCTCTTGCAGTCGGGAGAGCTCTTGTGTTACTGCAGGTCGCAGTGCTAGTGGAACGGAACGAGCCTTGCAGAACTTGGGCGCTGCTCCCTCCTCTAGATGTAAAACCGCTTGTACCTCTGGTGGCGTGCTCTGCTGTCGCACTTCGTTGATTCCTTGCAGCCTGATGTGTAGAGCCTGGAACCAGTCGCGCCCCAAAAAGTTACAGCCGGATCCCTTCAATACTAGAAGCGGAAGCACGTAGTCTTTTGACTTGAATCTGACGGCAGCTTGGAGGGATCCCAGAAGCTTCAGTCCTTCGCCACTTCCAAGTACGCAGTTCAACATCGTCGTGCGTAAGTTTCGGGGGATTCCGAGGCCATGTTTTTCGGAAGGTCTGTTCGCTAATTAGAGAGCAGGCGGAACCCGAATCAACTTCAAACTCCAGCGGTTTGCCTTCAATTGGAAGTGTCACGTGAAACTTTGAAACAGCTGTGTCCGTCGCCAGCGTTGTATTCGCGTAGGCAGAAAGACTACTGCCGTATACTTCGTAATTATTCTGGTCCGGCCGTAGCGACCGGTCGGCAGATCGAGAGCTTGCGAGTGTGCGCGTTCTGTGAGTGCGCGCATGCTGTGTGCTGTGGCTGCTGTGCCAGCATCGTCGTCCTCTAGCACAGTGTTCCGACACAGGGCGTAACAAAGATAAAACATTGTTTTCATTGCTAGCTCACGCATTGAGCTACAAGAAAAAAAACACTAAAAGGCCCAGTTGGAAGTGACAGGGAGCAAACCGAACCTGAATCCGTGGCACTCAAAGGCTTAAGAACAAACCCTGCTGAAAATGGTAGCTTGAAAAATGGCAAGGCAGGGGCCCTGTCTACATGGCGGGACCAGGTGGGACCCCGAGGGAAAGGGACATCGCCGCCTGCTGTGGTTGGCCAGTTCGACACCACGGACCAATTGCAGCAGGCGGCAACTTGGTCCCGCTTGGTCCCGCTATGCAGGATTAGGGTCCCAGCACTCACTTTGGAAAGTCCCCCTGGGAGCCTGGGTGCTGTGGCAAGGCCTGCTTGATCAGGGACTGGCCCAAAGCATCGATCTCTTCAAGGCCCTTGGACTTTGACGGGACAGGTGCACCACCCAAAACTACAAGATGAAAAAAAAAAAAAAGAAATATAAGGTGCTTGACCTCTGTGATAAAGCCAAGGTACGAAGGATTTGCGCTGAAATGCTTTTATGCTTGTTGCATTTTCTGATTGAAAGACCCCTCTTCTTTATCTTACATAGGCCAAAATCTACTGGGAAAATAATTTCCAATAAACTTGAGGAGAAATTGAATATGTATACTATAGTCCGTTGCAACTCAAGAATGAATTGCGAGGTTGAGACGGGCCGGGGAGGAGGAAGCAGACGGAACCCTGGAGAAGAGAGAGGGAAACCTCCTCCTCTCTTTAACGTTCCGTCTGCTTCCACCTCTCCGGCCCGTCTTACCCTTGCCCTTCATTCTTGAGTTGCAACGGACTATAGTCGTACACCAATACATATATTGTCTCACAAAGCAGGGAAATATGTGTTTTACTTTTGTGTTACACTTTGACTTTTTTCTGTCCTTTATTTGATGAAACCCTAGCCCCAAGCATGTTCTGTGTAAGATAAAACTCAGTGGAAACTCTTTATAGGCCCCCTTCGGAACTAAACACCCTCTTGTTGTAGAGGCGTAAGCAAGAGACACCACCGAGCTGAGAAGTCCGTAACACATACAATGTTCACTTCGAAGCAACTGCGTGTGGCCGCACAACTGCATGTATGGGGACGTCGCTGTTCTGTCATTCGTCACATTTTCAGAGCTTTGAGAAAAGCAGCAAATTTTTGGGAGGGGTGGAGTCTTAGTGAAGACATGTCAAAAGTATGAATAAAGATGCATAGCTGAAGAATGCTTGCAACCGTACTGGTATGGACTAATATAGTGAACATACTGATCATCTAGTGAAGATTCTTCCTAAAAAAAGTTTACTTTACTAGTATGAAGAGGTCCTGCCACTTTGAAGCATTACTTGCTCAACCAACAAACGACGATAATTTGGCTTGCCCCAGCATGGAATGGGAATCAATCTAGAACGCCTGCATCTATGTACCTGCTTTCCAATTTTACACAATCTTTTTTTTTTTTTAATTGTTATGATTGGTTACATGTAAATTTTGCCCCTTGCCAGGCTCCTGTCAAAAAACAAAGTTTCTTGGAAAGATATCTGGCCAGATTATCATGTTTCTGTAACATCTCATTACGCCAAGCCTCGTAAATCCACCGATAACAGAGTGATGACTGCTCCCCTCACCACTGCCAGCAGCCACCGTCTGGCCAATCGCGACAAGCGACGGCTTCAGCGGCGACATTCCGGCAACCGACGCCGTCGACGGGGTGAGCATCTGCGGCGGCCCGGCCTGGTGCGCCGGCGAGTAGCCGCCCGGTCCCATCCGCACGCCCAGACCGGCCAGCGCGGCCGACGGGCCCGAACCGACGAAGCTCATAAAGTTCCCTGGCGAGCTGCCGGTATTGCCCGGCGTTGGGGCGGCTCCAAAGATCGTCCCCAGCTCAGCCATCGTGTTGCCGACGTTGGTAGCGTTGACGCCAGTCGAAGTGGTGGTGGCGGACGGCGGAGCTGGCGCGGGATCGTTGATTCCTGCAGAATAATTTTGGTTAATTCTGTTTGTTTTCGCGTGCATTTGTTGCGACAATCATTAAGGCTGGTTCGCACACTTGTGGCTGCTTACGGCCGTGCGCCTTAAAACCTCTTAAACTCTCTCGGCGATTCTACATATTTCCTACTTTTTTTGCACATCACTCTTTCTTTATTGGCTTGGAAAACTTTTGACAATGTTATAAACAACTATTTGCCACAAATAGTATGTGCATTTTATCTTGCGGGTCCAGCGAAACCTTTCACCTAGTGCAATGCAGTTCTAGGGTCATCCCACAGTAATGCCAGCATGCCAGTGCATTTATTTGTAGTTAGAGATCACAAGTGCTCGGTTCTAAGCAAACACAAGTGTGTGAATGGGACTTCTAGTTTGCGAAATGACTGACTCTTTTTTTCTTTTAACCTTTCCGCTTTTACACGAACCTTCTCGAGCCAACAACAGTTCACTGTTTACTCGTCCCCAGCTTCAGTACTGTTTTAATAGATGCATTTAGGTGTAGGTGTTATTAATTTATCAAATAGCTAGCTAAGTACAGTCGCCGACCGTTTTTTCGGACTCCGATAATTCGGACTTGTTCGATATTTCAGACCTAAAGACGGAACCGTGACTTACCCCATAGAAATAGTGCATATTCACGACCAATGTTTCGGACAGCTTGAAGTCCGAAAGTTCGATTATTCGGACAAAATCGTCGCGAGCGATCAGCGGAAAACACCGTCGAGAAGCGGCCATTTTGAATTCTATGTTGGCTGCAAATGGATTGGCTTGGTTTGGCAGCGCTACTTGAGTACTCCTGAGTCCTACCGCTAGGTGACGCTATGCTAGCCCTTTTTTTCATTTAGCTGCAGGTCATCATCATCATCATTATCATTTTGCTTTATTTTTCTGTTCCTTCGCGTTGCCAGTCACCATTTTGTGCTCGTGGATTTGCGCTTCTTATCTCGTTCGGACAACGCTGGCTTGGACATTATGGCCCCATCTGTTCTTCTGCCGCCGTGATGTGTCATTAAGAAGCACAGAAAGTACTCGACCATAACGCTAAAAAAGAAGGCAGCGATTCTCAAGCTAACAGAAAGTTGCCGAACGCAAACGGAGGCATAACCTGAAACAAGGCACTATTTACGGCATTTTTAAGCCCACTTGGAAGTAATAAAGGCAAGTTTTTCAATCTGCTGATTTTTCGGACTGCTCTATTATTCGGACGTTTTTTCGGTCCCTGCGAAGTCCGAATAATCGGTCGGCGACTGTAGCTGCTAAGTCATAAGACACACTAGCACTAAGTAAAAAGAACTTATGTAAAGTTACAAGTTCAGCATTAAGCTTAGATAATTAGCGCTAAGCTAAAAGATTTGGAAAAAACATGAGACCTTGTACTAAGTCAAGGGGGGCAGTGCAACAATTTTAGCGTTGAAAGAATTTGCAAAACAAGCGCGCATCTTGGCACCGCCACCACACGCAGCACCGGTGCTTGGTGGCATTGAAAAATACATTTCCCATCTTTAAATATGCAAGAACAACGATAACGTTGTAAGAGATTGGTGGAGATAAGCATGATTGATACCGTGGATTGCATGCACAGTGCCAAAGATGCTTATACTGGCCAGAAATGTTTTCAGTACAATGATGCTCCATATAGCAATCTTGGTGCGACTGGTTCAGAACGACCCTTTCGAAGCTTCGAAGATTAGAATGGATTGAAATGGCGATTGCCATGGCAACCGAGACTGATCAGCCAATTATCTTTCGAGGTTTGGCCGCCTGTGTGTTAGTATCTGTTTGTGTCCGGCTAGCAGGCAGGGAAGGCAATGGCACTACTTTCCCAGAATCCAGTGACTTCAGTGCCAGTAAGCTTGAGTAAGGTGAAAAACATTCCTACCCAATATTGCTGCACCTGCACCTTTAAATGTCCCTCCAAATCGGAACGCAGACCCGTCCTGTCCCTCGCTCACCGAGTGCCAGTAGCTGGTCGTCCAGCAGGCACATGTCGCTCTGCGATTGTCTGCGCCCTCCGCTCTCGGCCATTTGCGGTGACCCCAGGTCCAGCAGGGAAGCCCCCTGAGCCGTTGAAGCGCGGGCTGCGGCAGTAACGGGACCCAATGTTGCATGGTTCGCTTTAGAGGCTGCTGAGCTTGGTGCAGGTACACATATTATTATAGCAACTGCATCGTCTGATAACGGCCCCACCAGTGCTTTGGGCTATTGGGTAGGTCGAAAATTACCCCTTTCAAACTGTCATCTTGGACGTATGATCTACAGGTTCATGTGCCTCTATAGACCACGAGAAAGCTCATCCAATAAGAAGTTGGATGACATGGTAAGATGATTTTTAGAGACCAACGAAGTACTGCTGTGCAGCCTGCAATTTCTCTTTAGTCTTAACAAATATTGAGTAAAACCAATCGACGCTCTTTGCTGAAATACAGTCAGAGTAAACATATACCATATGCACAAACTCAACAATAACTCATTTTCTTTTCCCTCCTTTGCAGTTTGAAACTATGTTCACAAGAAACAAAAGGATGGCCAAGTTTGTTAAACTTCAATTCCATACCGTGGCTCACGATTTAAAATTATATTACTATTATTGGTAATAATAATGTTATTAATAGTCATTATTATAGGTTAAGAAACTATATGAATGTGGAATTCTTGGTCTCTAACCCCCTAAAAAAAGCTTCTTTCGGGCTTCTTGAAAATACCAGGGTGTGCATAAAACAATAAACAAGCAAGACAGGGCGAGGGGAAAAACTTGCCTTTCGGTATGCCTTCCTCGGCACCTCCATTGACAGTCATTTCCAGGCCCATGGCCCTCTTGTAGATGTTGATGACATTGGTCAGCTCGTCATTGGCCGTCAAAATCTCGTCTTGCAATCCCAAGGAAACAAAGTTCAATAGACCTTATTCGTCATTAGCGCCATCTCTCGGCAACCGCGGGAAGTACCGAGCCTCCACGCCATCTTCGAGGCTTCCCCGCCGCCCCTGCTCCGCCCTGCATGGCGTTCTCCGTGCTAATTCTTATGACGCTTTTGGTTTTGGTTTTCGGATGTGGCGGTGGTGTTCGGGATTTCAAAACGCATTATATCAGCGAGCCTGGGTCAGACAGTTGCGTTGGTTCCGTTCAAAAACGACCGAAACGGCACCGACAATATAGTCACCGGGAAAACTGTTTGCCGCACACGTGACAAGCAACGCGAGAAGCAGCCTCTTAAAAAGAATCACGAGCCGCGGTTGTCCCGGCGTCTTTATCATCGCCGTCGGTTTGGTTGCTGCGGAAGCAACCGACACAAATGTGTCATGCAGCCCTGACCAGCCATGAATACGGTAATGGGTAGCTTCATATATCGAGAGAAGTTGACAGAGCCTGCCGTTTTGCCACTCGGATAGTCCCAGTAAAACGCTAAGATTATTCTAAATAATATATAATAATAATACGAAGCCGGCGCTTCGTAGAGACTGGTTCTTTCTTTGTCACCGTCAAAACTGAAACGAATCGAGAAAGAACTATACCGCGAAGAAAGCATTCTCAGCTGCTGTTGACATACGGAAGTGAGGGTACTCGATAGAACACCGCATTTTTGTTAAGCCATTAGTATGGCAAAGCCATGTGTGTATAATGGATTTTGAGTTCAAAGCAAATAGTGATTTTGGTGGAATATTTTCTAATCGAATATTGAATAGTTTCTCAGTCTTTCACTACTGTGCACGAAAATTAATGAAAACGAAAATTCAGTTGAACTCACGCAGGTTGTTCCCAACCTTCCATTTCTGCACTTCTAAGCTTAGTTATTTTAGTATAACTACCAATATGAACTGCGGCATGTAAACGGCAGATTTGTCGCAGTTATTTTAATCGAGTGGATTAATAAATCTGCTTCCTATATGCAAATATACTTTTTTCTATTTCAAATTTGAGCAAAAAAAAAAGAAGACCAAGCATGAATGATGAAGGCAGACTGTCAAAGCATCGCTGGCTAACATATGGTCACACATAATCTCGGCGGGTTAGCCCCGTTAAGTGTGCTTCTCACCGAGCACCTGCGCACTGCGGGGAAACACTGCACTCAAAGGGCCTGCGAGCTCCGCGGTATTGCTTCCCCGCAGTGCACCGGCGTTCACACTCAACGGGGCTAACCCGTCGCAATCAACACTCTGAAGAGTATGAATGTCGCAGTTCACCTCGAAGCGAATACTGAATAGCGTATTACCCGAAACTATTATTAAAAAGAATTCGGAAATTTGCACAACATTAGTATGGCAAGTTGTTAGACTGCTATTCTAGCCACTAGAAGGCATTGGATTTCGGAAAGGTTGGAACACTAGTCGTATTGTGGGACAAAGCGGTTGATGCACTCACTCAAGCCCTCGTCTTTTTCCTCCATTTCCCCGGCAAGCCTAAACAGCTTCGGGCGTAGACGCTCGCAGCTTTCGAACAGTTCCTGAAACGGCACGCAATCGACAAAGCTCAAGCCAAGTTCAAGGCCAAGTTCAAGGTCACTCTGAGATTTCATATTACATATTACCATATACCATATACATATTACCAGGTATATTACCTGGTTTAAAGCAATATCAGGACAGTAGAACCTGTCTATACTGACACTAATGGACTAAAGAGATATATGTATGTACTAAAGCAAAGTTGAAGTCATTTTCAAAAAAGTGGAACACGCATTTGAGGTATTCATCTACAGTGAACATACTAATGTATGTATGTGAAACAAATTTAATACTGAAGAACTACTAGATAAAATTACAAGATGTCTCGGTTAAGGTATTTCGATTGTCTAAAACATTATTTACGTACATGACCATTACATCCATGGTTGAATGCAAGAGGAACTTTTAAAACCAATGTCACGCAGTTGGCAACTTTGTGAAGAAATTGCAGGCGACCGATACCGCGGAAACTGACTTGTTCCAGCAGTGGGGGTCCGTGTGCTCGATGAAGCACATGCCTTATTGTTTAAACCGATTCCTGTCAAATTGCGAGGTCCTCTGGCATGTTTCCAACGTACGGTCAGCAAAATGGCTCAAAGCAACTGTCAACAATCCACTTCAAGATGGGCTTAAGTGCGGTGCTCTCCCAACAGGTCGTTCAACCAGCGGAATTCACCGAATCTCATTTGGTAAACAAACTCGCTATCGCCCACTATCAGCAAACCCCAACACCCTTACAGTGCATTCTTTGTCTCCCTTCGTTTATGTATAATTTTGACTACCGACCTAATTGGAACACACACGTAAATCTTCACAGCCTTATTGAAATCGTCAGTTCAGTAAATAAAAACAAATATTGTCTTCCACTGAAGCTAAAGTCGACAATCCCTGAACAGACACGGTGCCAAAAGTGTGCCGAGGTACAGTACGCTGTCGCATTCTCGCGACATCATTCTCACATCGAACAAAGCGGACACAGCGTCGAGCGGCGGCACCTCAGCCAAAAGCCGTCAGCAGAAAATGATAGAAGAGAAATTCGACAAGCTGAAATCAACGCTAAGCTTCTGGCGAAAGTAGAAAATGGCGAGAGGAACTCACCTTCATAAGCTCCCTCTCTTCCCCCGAGGTATCTCCGGGACGGTAGTTGTTCAGCATGTCCTTGAGCACTTTCGCATTGTTGTGGACCGTCTCAATCTCTACCGTTCGTCGCGCGAGCAGCTCCATTCGCCTGTCCGCCTGCGACCACGCGTGCAATGCTCGAGGCACCTTGTCTTCGTCCAAACCGCATACATTCGTGCTTGCACAGTAGCTACAACCCCTAAAATTGTGGCCACTTCTAAATTTTGAAGCAGATATTCCGACAATAGATAATCTACTTCGTTGGGCTTGCAGGATGTTGAAAACAGAGGGGCCATAAACCTCAGTAGTAGCAAAACAGAAAAAAGAAAACTAGAAAGATGCTGCACCCAATAGCCGCTCTGGAACCCTGAGAAACCGCATGCAAGGTCCAGTGTCGACAGCCAGCTTTCATTTCATGGTCCCTTTAAATTTGCTCATGGGTATGCGCCCCCCGAAAACTCTGTTGGATCAAAGCACTTGCCTCCTTAACCATGTTCCTGATAAGCTTGTTGGCTGCTTGAAGGTCCTCCGGGTTTTTGCTTTGCAGTAGTTTCTGAAGCATCTGCGGCAGAGAAATCAGATCAACTGTTTCAGCGAGTACAGCTAGGCCTTGTGCTAACGAGAAATTCTAAAAAAATCTTCAACATCGTTCGAGTTTCCTTCAAAAGTTGCAAAAAGTCACGAGTAGGCCAAACTTGATGCTAACATTTACGAGGAAAGAATTTAAAAAAAATTGAAAGCCGTTTACAACTCCCTGTAATGCCGAATTAGAGCGCAGCTCTTGAGGAGGAAGGGGGGAAGATACGGAGAGGAGGTTATGCTCCTCCTCCTCTCCTGCTCGCCTCCCATTTAGGGGAAAAATTTCCGCTAAATTTAACGGAAAAATTTTTCCGCTAGATCTAGCGGGGAAATGTTTCCATTAGATTTAGCGGCGAAATTTTTCCGCTAGATTTAGCGGGGAAATTTTTCCGCTACATTTAGCGGGGAACTTTTCCCGCTAGATTTAGTGGGAAAATTTGCCCATAATGCACCGCGCGGTTACGCCGACGGCGACGCCGCTCAAGCCGGAAACGAGCGCCTAAGAGCTGCGCTCTAAAAAACGAAGAAGGCATATCTTGGCGCACGCTTTTGAGAGTCTTTTGTATGCATTGTTAGACACGACACTCTGAAGAGCACGCTTTGAATTCAGGGAAGATTACTTGAATAGATGATTATGGCTCGGAAAGAGAGGCTAACACCTATTTTCTGTAGTAACTATATCTTAAAATGATAAGCCCAGCTTCCAAACAAATCAACAAATCAGGTTTATGGCACAGTCATCAAATGTACGTAGAGAAACTTGCCTGAGACTTTTCTTCATCTTCAAACACCTGCACTTTGGGTCCTAGGAGCAGGTGGAGGGTTTGGTTCACAATCCTGGAAGAGCAGAAAAATGTGTCGCTCGTTCACTCTGCGCAACAAAAGAACATGCCGGGAGCTTTCCACGAATCTGTTCCTTTAACGTTCAAGATAACACGCGTATCAGTCAGCTACACAAGCAATAGGAACCACTGTGGCGACAGACGGCGAGATATTCTAATTTGCAACCATGGTTTTCCCGAAACCGGCATTGGAAAATGTGCGAAGAGTCGGGGAACTAGGCGCTTCTGCCGCAAAATGTCTGAAAAAGTTGAGAAACTGTAGTCACAGATAGCATGAAAATGGCAGCTGGAGGCGGAACAACCGAAAGACATCCCCACTGCTCTCATTCTGTCAGATCACACAAAGGAGATGTGTACTCCCGCAATGTGGATCAGGCAGCACAACGAATAGCGGAGCGGCTGCCGTCACCTCAATGACGTAAACAGGGTCGACGGCAATGACCCCCTGCTTCTTGAGCATCTGGTATGCCTCCTGGATCTTCGAGTGGTGCTTCATCTCGATGCTCCAGCGGTACAGCATCTCAATGATCTTCTGCTTCACCCGCTGGGAGGCACGGTTTCCCAGGTACTGGAACGGAAATGCAACGGGTGGAGGTAAGGACGGCACGACATGCCTCCGTCGTCGGAACTACGACGTCTTTGACTGGAGCGTTTAGCATAGGAGACGACGGCGATGATGATTATGAGTTTCGTGGTGCAAGAGTAACAAGGGCACCGGGCACGGGGGACGAACTACGCCGACATACCTTGGGCGAGACAACCTTGATGAGCTCGTTGAGGAAGCGGAACTTGAACACTTCGTCCTGGAACTTGGCTCCACATCTGGTGGCACACTCTTCCAGAACCTGCAAGAACACCCGCTCGTGTGCTGTCCCAGAACTGCCGATAATTGAAGCGACTTCTCGTTGCTAGTCCCTCTTTCCATCCACCGTGGAAATGAGTAGGTATGGCTCCGCATAGAAGCCTGCTAACCACAACGATGTCGCTAAACAAATCTTAAACTAATAAAAAAGGCCCAGTAACCATACGGGACAAGCTGGCAGTGATTTTAACTGTTTGCATTCATGAAGAAGCCACAGCCCTGACACTGAATAGAAGAAAATATCTATATATCAAAGACTGATAAAAGAAAGGTACAAAGCAAAGCAAAGTTTAGGTGCGTATGGTTCAATATTGGTAGAGGAATTTTAAGTAATAATAGAAAGAAGGTATTGACAAATGTTTTTTTTTCCTAAAAAAGCGGCATTACTAGAGAGAGGCTATACAGTATTTGTAAGACATTCTCCTCATCATATACAATTTTTCCACCTTTACAGCAATAAGCTGTGCACAGCTAGTTGGAGTGAAAGAAAAAAACCCTTTAGCTGCCAGAAAAGCTGTAAAGAACAAACCAGTAACCAGCTGCCTAACGGAAAAGGAGGGAGGCACATTGCTCTTGAGCACAGCTTATTTAATGACAGGCAGCACAGTTCTTTAGAACAAAATTTGGTTCTTGTCTGAGAATTTAGGGTCTTAAAAAGCCTGAAGCCCAAGTAGGTCCAAGCTTGACCTTCTTTGGCCAGACTGGGTATCTTGGCCCTAATTCGCTAAACAAGTGTCTTCACCGCTGGTAGTTTGGTTGCCATCTGGCATCTTTGGGCCTACATAGCAAACAAGTGCTGGAGTTCGACCTAACTAGCCCACCTAAAAGCAAAAGCCAATGGGGTGAAAATACGGAGTAGCCTAACCTTCGGCGTGCGATCGAAGAAAGTTTATCTCTGGGGATATTGATGAAGGAAAAAAGGATGCGTGCTGGCAAAGGTAGTAAAAGACAAAATAATACGTACAAACGAACTGAAAAACTGATACAAACAAATCCGTGCGTATAAGATCGGAAGAATACTGGTGTAAACGGATCCCAGTGTAGGAAAAATGGCCGATACAAACAGGTCGACGAGCGTGTCCCCTATCCACCCGGGTGCACCATTCCCGCACCTTACAAGCCGCAGTCCCGCTGCCGACACGTCGTACAAAAGACGCTCTGCAGACATGATTGAGGCATGCGTATGTGCAGGCAAGCATGCTTCCAAAGTGCTCAGAGCATGTCCGCAGCAAACACCGCGTCTTTTGTGTCATGTACGAGGGGTGCGACTTTGGCTTTGGTGAGGCGACGTGCTATGGCTTCACCAGCAGCGCCTGTATGGCCTCCCGTTCCTGCGGAGACTGGATCTTGTGGGCAAGGAAGCGCAGCGCGTGGTTGGTGCCGTCCCGCTCCACCAGGATCCGGTCGCAGAGCTGCTGCACCGCGGCCACGTCCAGGTCCCGGCTCAGCGGGTTCGTCGCACGCGCTGCGCAAGGACGCCAAAAAACCTCGTCACGTCTCGGGGCGCGGAGACGGAAGAGGGCCGTCCAAAGGGGACGAGCTTGCTACGGTCGCAGCATCTGGTGTACCGGAAGTTGAGGTTTTCCTCTAATTCCAATCCGCTTTTTCACTTTTTTTTTTTTTTTTGCCAGGGGGGGAAGCTAAGTGGTGCTCGCGCTCTTGGACAGATGCTTAGAGCATGCTAATCATGTTGGTCTGGACAGCCACTCACAGGCTCTGCTGGCTGTCATCAAGACCTATCGGTCCCCAATCTCTGAAAGTTCCTATCAGTCTCCAATCTCTCCAAAACAAGAAAGGGAAGAGACGGCAGGAAGGATTCAAGGAGGAAAGCCATGCTGTTCGCGCGATTCATGTCCAAACTGAAAACAGACAGGCAAGCCGCAATTTTCATCTTTTTTTAAAGTGCAGGCTTTTTTTTTTTTTTTGACGTGACGGAATTTGCTGTATTCTATTTAGAAAGCCCTTAAAGGAATACCGAATAGTAACTTAAAATATACCTCTGACGTTCAGAAATAATTTAAACATGATCAACTAAATCTGCTAATGACAATCGGATGCTTGTATTTTGAACGGATGGCAATATTTGTCGTTCTAGTGGACCGATTCCAGCAAGCGCTCAAAGATCAGCCAGCGGAGAGTGCGATGCATCCCGGGGAGATGTGACGTCGACTGGCCCAGCACGGGCAACGTCGTTTGGGGGCTGGCATCGTTACGAGCTCCGCCACTTGATGTCGTCAACACATTACAACCTGGCCGTTCTAGTTGCCCCTCCCCGCTCAATTGAATAGGCTGGGAGAGACGGAAAATCCGGTTCAACAGGGACTCGCGCGCACGCAACTTGGAGACATACTTCCACGGAGCGGCGCTGTTTTTAAGTTCAGGGTGACGCAACGATACGGTTTACTCCTTTAGATATTGCTTCGGTGTCTTTTCTAGCAAAAAATTGGTGTTTCCTTGGCATGGCCAGAACGTGGTTGACATTTAGACAATAAAATGGGTGCTAAAATTGCGTTGCAGTATCCCTTTAAAGGGCCGTCCAAACAGAACGCATGAGATTGTGTGCGCAGCAAAAAAGATGCGCGGGCTTCTCAAAAAGCGTGAGTGTTGCAGAGCGCGCGCATCTGTTTTCAGCGAGGACACCAACTACACAGACAGAATGGCTTCCCTCCCCATCTCCTCCTCTTTCTTGTTTTCAGGAGATTGGGGACCGACAACCACAGGCAGAGGTCTTGACGACTGCCAGCAGAGCATGCGAACGGCTGTCCAAGGATGCAAGTGGAGGCAAGCTTTCACCCCGGCCGAAAAAAAAACGTGCCAAAACGAAACAAAATTGGAGACAAAACTCTACTTCCGGCACAGCAGATGCTGTGACAGCAGAAAATGTGTCCCGTTTTAATAGCCCTTAGCAGAACAAAAAGTTTAACACCGCAACATGACGAATGCCAAAAGCAGCATGAAAGACAAAGACTCAGATGCTCCCAGATGCAAGGTTCGTTCCCTTGATCTTGCAACTTGCCTAGAATTTCTGACAAGGTGATCCTTAGGTGTTTGAAGGGCTAATTGATAACAGCAAGGCCCTTAGAGGATTATGGTCTAGAAAGCCCTCCGAGTTTCGCCCTATACTCCGTTTTGCTTTAAGTGCAAGCATAGCAGAAGGTAAAAGGGACAGCATGAGGCTTGCAGCATCCCTGCCAAGCATGTGCCCTCGTTCAGTGCAAGTGTCGTCGGAGCAACAGGCTCGTGCGTGTATTTCGAGCTTTGCACGCACATAAAGTGGAGAAAACTATAGTCAGCTTTTCCTGCAAGAAGATTCAATGACAGTTGTAGGGGAGAACGTTTTGGAACAAAATACCTAATGCTGAAACTTGTCAGCCCGTGTTCAAGATTTATTTACGACACCTTCAAATGGTTACTTGAAGCGAGTATGAACTAAGGACCGTAGTAACAGAGAGCAATGCAAAGTGAACATAAAAAACATGAGGTAATACAGAATTATTAACACGTAAACATGGCCTCTAATGTACACCCTGAAGAAACTGCCACAGAAGGACATTTCATTGCTTTCTGCAGCTGGTAAGAGCAGCCAAAACACACTGACTCGAAGAGTTTTACTTGTTCATAGAGCGTCGTGGTTTGTCGAGACAAAGCTTTGGGGCAGTTCGAACGGTATCCTTTTAAAATGTCACACTGAAGAGTGCAAGTTTCCTGTAGTTGACAAGGGCCTTCGTTTGCAGCATCGAGCACGCAGCATCTGCTGACAGCAGCGAGGTGTCACTCAATTGTTCGAGCAGACAGAGAAGGCTACAGCTAAAAAAAAAAAAAAGAGAAAAGTGGAATAGATATTTATTTTAATGCTAACTAGAAAAACAGACATTCATCTGAACGAAAAACACTACTATACACATAAGCGATTTTGTAGGAAATCAGAATATCTGTGGGGCAAGTATGAAGAGAAAACGGATGGCAAATATGG
This sequence comes from Ixodes persulcatus, assembly GCA_013358835.2. Classification (NCBI taxonomy): domain Eukaryota; kingdom Metazoa; phylum Arthropoda; class Arachnida; order Ixodida; family Ixodidae; genus Ixodes; species Ixodes persulcatus. The sequence continues at coordinate 14,600 of JABSTQ010000002.1, read as the reverse complement.
GCTGCCAGTTATTCCCACACACAATCCAATAAGAGTGTTACATTCTTTCTGATCACACACAATTCTTAGTAAGATAGTCATTAAGATGACAACTGAAATAACAATAAAAACAATATTATTATGCCCATTATCAGCATCATGACACAGTCAAGGTAATTCCAGAGTCCATTCTGTACGTCCTTGCGATTCCTAGGCAAAATAAAACTTTCATTCTCAGTCAAGCCCAGCGTAAAACTTTCTGCTGAGATAGATATAGACGTTCTTGTAATATATAAAAAAAAAAACACTAAACGAAAGAAAACAAAGTACCAAAACTAAATCAAGTTGTATCGTTTGTTCAGCAGCCACATACAAGGATGTGTATGTGTCTAGACACGTCGTATAGTAGAGTCTATTCTTCATTTCAGACAAAAAAAAAAGTCTGAAATAAGCATGTGCATGAAATGGCAGCTCGACAAGGTTAGGTCGCAATCTAAGCAACAAAGGCAGTCCAAAGAGCTATAGCTGGGAGAGATGGAACAAATGTCTGTTGCAAAGAAGGGCCCATAAAACAACAAAATACAGCGCGATAGTACAACAAAACCACATTCAGCAAGTGTAGCGCGAAAGCTGGTGTTGCAGACCTTTTAGTTGCTTAAGGTGCCAATCGCTGATAGAATTAACCCATTACTATAGTCGGAGGCTAAGAAACGCAGGGCACGGCAAGTCCCTGGTGTCTCATCATCTCTCCGTAGCCAATGAGAGTGCGGCATTAGGCGATAAAGAACCCGAGGGACCAATCACGAAGCCCGAACGTAATAAGCCGTGTCCCGTGGTTCCTAAGTTGCCAGTGATTATGATGAACCAAAGTTCCTAAATGCAAAAGGGCGAGGGACGTTAACTTTGCTTGAACAACCTTTAAATGCAAAAGGGCGAGGGACATAACCTTTGTTTAAACAACTCAAGTCCAGCTCTTATCCCAATTCAATTTCGTCAATTTCAATAACACATTCCGGTGAAAGACTTGTGTACTGGTACTGTAAAATCGTTGCTTCACAACAAGTTTTATCTGCTGATTTTTTTTTTTTTTTTTGCTCTGTTATAAAAAAAAAATATTGTCCCTTCCCGTTCTCTCCCTCCCTCTCAAAGAAAAAAATAGTAAGGAAGAAAAGATGGAAGCGGTCGATAATTTAATTGAGCAAGCCTGAATTTGCCTTTACTATGCGATTGCGCACAGCCCTTTGACGGCATCTCGCCTGCGCATTCCGCAAAACATTTCTACTTCTTTTTCTTCTCCACCGTTCAAAAAAAGCGACACTCCCGTCTTGCAACTTATACCCCGAAACCATTAACAGAGGGTGTCCCGACTACAAAGAAAAAATAAATAAACAAAAATAAGCTTTGAAATACGAGATCACTTTTTTCAACTGCAGACAGTTTCGATTTCACGCCACGTAGACCCCAAGTACGCATGACTTCCTCAGACTTAATTTAAATCATCAAGTAGCAATGAAAAAATAAAACGAATTGACGGCGAGAGGTACAGACGAATCGTACAATCTAAAAATATCAAAACCGCTCAAGAGGAGATAAACACCGCATAAAGTTACGCTCCGTTTGTTCGAAGATCGACGATGCGCGATCGGTGGTCAAAGGCTAAGAACGTCACCGCTTCTCTAGGCAGTCTTAATGGCCCATTCGTCGAATCATACTGCGATACACTAACAGAGAGGTAGCAAATCGCACGCCAGCGTTTGGGTTTTATCGGTAGTTGACATAGCATCCCGAACATTCCAAATTCTCAGCTGACCGCTCGCTCCGAATTCCCGTGCAGGGCGACGACCGGCGCGAGCGCCAACGCTCGTCGCTCGGCGCTGAAATCGGGAGGCTAAACTTAGTTTACGCGAATTTGTGGATAAAGTCGAGGTTTTTAGACTGGTGCGGCTGCGCGACGCCGGTCAGCCGAATCGAACTTACCTAAGAGAGTGTCAAACGAACTGTCGTCGTCCATCTTGAATTGCCGGATCGGATCGGCTCGGATCGGCTAGAATTTCGATTAGGAATGGCTGCCGTTGCCAACTTGCGGAAATCGCAACGAGTTTGTGAAATCGGCCCTTTTTAGAAGAAAAAATATTCCTGACATGTCTTTAACAATAATAATAATAATAATAATAATAATAATAATAATAATAATAATAATAATAATAATAATAATAATAGTTTTATTCCGTGGTGCAAATATGCCATTTCAGTTCCGGGACTGATCAAAGCCACAGAGGCTTGTGGGATCAGTTCCACCATTGTCAAATAAAAGGAAGAGGAAAATCACGCATTCACATGGGCATACAAAATATAAGAAGTCCCCCGAAATGTCAGTCTCCTTAGAGAGAATGTCAGGGAGAGTAGGCTTGTCTTGTAGATGAGTCACAAAACACACGCACTCACACACAGACTTGTTTCACAAAAACTATCCGAAATAAAGTACAACTCAATCGGCTGGCAAAGAGGAACGTGCGATTTGATTAGTCTGTGGATATTGTAATAGTTTTTCATAGCACGAACACACTATGTACGCTATATTCATTGAAAAAAATATGTACATGATACAGATACGGTTCTGTTCAAGTCAGAGAAGACTTGTTGAACAAGACCACAGAAGTCATACTCAAATGTGAATTATTCACCAGGAAGAACAATAAAGAGAGAAAACAATGCTGCAGCAATACTAAAGAGACAAACTGTTCATCAATTTCTTCAGTTGTGTTTTTGTACTGGCCTCGATGACGCTCTCTGGATAATACGAGCGAACTCTTTTGCCGTAGCGCGTCACACAACGAGGGGTTACAAAACGTGACGTATGTCGGAGACTTTTATGACTGACGAAAGGGAGCTTGAAATCATTGCTCCAAAAGTGACGAAGTACTACACTTTGTACAAAAAGAGCAGAGAAATTCGGCATCTGTAGTGCCTCGAAAACATTAATATCAGTCGGAAAACCACAATTATACCCAACGCTTTTTAACATGGCCCTCAAAATACGATCGATTTTAATTTTACATAGCTCTGCACAGTTACCAAAAATCGTTATACCGTACCTAACTATGCTATAGCCCAGGGCATGCGCGATAGACTTTCTTACCGCAAACGGCATAAAAACTTTGTTGTTGAAAAGTAAACAGCTTACGCTACGAATCCTTTTACAAATGTACGACATATGGGAATTCCATGACATGTCTGAATCGAAATACACTCCCAAATACTTAACTTTATCAACATAGTCCAGCTGAGAACAATGACAGTCAATACAATTCGATTTGTGTAGAGTGACTGGTGAGTCAAGGTTCACTTTCATGAGTGGGTTTCTGAAGCATACCAGTTTTGTTTTTGATGCATTAATTGTGATTAAATTTTCATCAAACCAGTCCATAATAATAATAAATAATAATAATAATAATAATAATAATAATAACAATAATAATAATAATAATAATCTATTTGCAGTCGAAACGTTACCCCGAATAGCCTGCAAATATATATATATATATATATATATATATATTAATGCGATTGCCCAATGATGATTATGATAGCAAAATAATTTGAGGGCCTAGTTGGTTCAGTTGTAAGTAGCGCTCTGTCCTGTCTTCTCTTTCTTTCCTGTGTTCGTCCCCTGTCGCGCTAATTGTGTGTATCATGATTATGATGATGCGGTTATTTCCCTTTGAATCGAGAGGACTCAAACAAGGATTGTGCCCAAGCCTGGGAGCGTAGGTGTCTTAATGCTCCCTGAGGTGGATCTTCTGCCACCAGTCCTCCAGTCTCCTCTTAGTGTCTGCAACAAGCCTTTTTTGTGTCGTTGGAGGCTACCTTCAGCCCGTAGCTAGGCGGACTGCTGTGAATTGTCCGATTTCACTGTCAGTGAAGCCCAACGCTTCAGCGAGCGCTAAGGGTTTCGGAAGTCTTGGGCCATTGTCCTGTGACCGGGACGGCTCAAGTCTCGCGCAGTCTAGCACGATGTGCTCCACCGTTTCATCGTTTACCCCACACACCCTACACGTTGTTGATGTAACAGTGGTGTCGAAACGACGCCTATAACACAGCGTCCGGAGTGCCCCGGCCCGTGCCCGTGCGCCGGTGCGCCTGCCACCTTTGGCGGGAAATAAGTTAATAACAACAGAAAAATTACAATAACAACAGTTCAGAAGCAAAATTATACATTTTAATATCGGAATCAAAGATCGCTTACCTTGGAAGTATCGCGGACACCAAAGGGAGCCGTCGGACGAGAAGGGCTCACTGGAAGGACTTCTCGTCCGACGCCGCCCTCTGGTTTCCGCGGAAGTTGAAGTGAAGTATAAAGTAACTCAAAAGTAACTAGACGTTGTTGGGAAAATAGCCAAATTATCAATTTCGCTAATAATTACTAAATTGGCAGTATAATGACCCATAGTAATCAAAATAGTTACCAAACTGTCAATTAAGCAGACTGGTCTACTGCGTCAATAGCAGCTCAAACCAATCAAAAGGGTAATCATAATACAAATTTAGCTCATAAGAACGCAACTGATTCGATATTAGCTCAAAGTAATCAAGAGTCATCAAACTCTTAATTAAGCCGAATTAATGTTCGTTGGGTCAATAGTAACTCGAAATAATCAAGAGGAATATCAATGAAAATTGAGCTCATGATAAATAAATTGGTGTCTCAATAACTCCAAGTACTCAAAATTGTTACCAATATGTTAATTGGGCGGATTTAAAGCTCATTAGGTCAATAGCGAATAAAAAATAAAAATATTAATCATCATGTCAATTATGCTCACAATAAATCAATTGGTTGAAAATTAGCAGAAAATAATCATGCGTCATCATAATTTCAATTAAGCCGAATTGAGATTAATTGGGACAAAAGAGTAATAAAAATGTGAATCGAGCCCTTAAAAACCAATTGGTTGAATGTGACCTCAAAGTAATTAGAAGAGCTACCAAATTGTGAAATCGGACAATTTCATTCGGTCAAGGTAACCCAAAGTAATCGAACTAGTCATCATAATATACATTAGGCTTATAATAAATACGTTTGAATGAAGATAAGCTCAAAGTAATCAAAAGAGTCATCCTAATGTCATTTCGGTCGAATGCACTGGATTAAATGTAACTCGAAGTAATCAAAAGAGTAATAATAATGCCAACTGAGTTCATTATAGATCAGTTGGAGGTATAATAGCACGAAGTAATCAAAAGAGTAGCCAAAATGTCAATTAGGCCGAATTAAAGTCCGTTCGGTCAATAGTAACTCAAAGTAATCAAACAAGTAATTGTAATGTCAATTGAGCTAATAAAAATGTTAAAGGGATACTACAACAAAATGTCGGCGCTAATTTCTCGGTCTATTTGTGTTCAATGGAGCATTATCACATCAGACACACCAATCTCCCGTTGAAAAAGACCTGAAAAGGAATTTTAAAACGAATTAAACGATTAGCAAGGAGCACCTGGTGGATGTCGCTAATGCCTCGTTTGTAATGCTCGTCTAGGAACCTTGACAGCTAGTGACGGAGGTTGTGTCGCCTCCGGCCACGACGAGAAAAAGGCTGAAGGAGGAACTCCCCTCTCCCCGAAACTCTTTGTTGTTGTTGTTTTTTTTTTTTTCCCAGAAGTCGCTATTGTCTCTTTACAAGATTATAGAAGATTAACCCGCCACTCCAAATTCGTACAAAGACACCTTTGGGGTTACTTGCGGTGGCCCCATCGCTGGTGTGCTTCGGCTGCTTTCAGTGGATGCTACGAGCCATCGGGCCTATCCAAGGCCGTGTGAATGTCACGTGACCTTGGAGACGGGGCAGAGCGACGCGCGGAAAGCGTGTCACGGGCTAGGTCCACAGAGCGGGATTGGCTGGGATAGCTCGCAGCGTCCGCTGCGTCCGGACGTAAGGTCCCGAGACAAACTACGTCACGATTGCTGCGGATGTGACGTGGACTCCACTGGAAATAGTACAACCAGCCTCTGCTGCGTTGCGCGAGGGCAGCGCAGCAGAGGCTGGTTGCACTATTTCTCCACGGGGCGCGGTGCCGTCGGGGTCGAGATGCGCTCCGATTGCCAACCGAAAACCCGTCGAATTTGTGCAGTTTCTCAGAAAGCCATAAAATGCTGCGCGTGCCTTCTATCGTTCTGCACTTTGTTGATTTGGTGTTTTTCGATGACGCTGAGCAATTTTCTAATTGAAACCATGCCCTTAAACACAATATTAGAAAAGTTAATTACGCAAAAATAATTAACAATCTAATTATCCCAGACTTTAATAATTTTCCCAAATAGGCCCCTGGCCCAGGACCAAAACGACACAAGCCTTTTTTTGGTGCGATGCGTAGTTTTCGCAATATCAAATTTGTCCACCTTTCGTGAAACAGCTCGTATATTGTGGATTAAATTGACTGACCCCGGGATTACATTAGGTAGCGCAAGGATTAAATTGTGTGGCCCTTGGATTAAATTGGGTGGCACTCGAATTAAATTGTCCGTCGCTTGGATTAAGATGAGCGGGAAAACCTGTAGTTCAGCCCATAGCGTGAGTATAATATACGCGAGAGGTTCAACTGGCGCTAGTGTGCTGACGCAAATTGAAGCAGACAGCAACCAGTCGAAAATTGACTTCCGGTGATGCATTTCCGTGCACTCGATTATAAGAGGAAATACACCGAATAATTCGTACGTAGTAAGTAAGCTTGGAACATTTCTCAGTCAGGCAGACGAAATATTTTTCAGTTACTAAGTTTTTCTTTGAAATTCATCGCATTAAAAACGAGGCTAAAACGGCTTCGTACGTGTATTTATGTGCACTGCCGGACACTGTTAGCGCGAACACGACGTCGACGCTTTTCAGCATGGGGGATATACGTGCCAGACGAACGAAAGTCTGGAAACCAAGAGAGACGGCAGATAATCATAATATGCAGTAACTAGATCAGTAACTACCCGTGCATGTACGATCAAAATAAATTGAAGGTCACGTAATATATTCCGATTTTAAAGAAGTAAGCACCGCTTCGTTATTTCTGCTCTGCTGCGAAGGTACTTGTTTTACGTACACTGTAAAAAATAGACCGTAAAATTTACGGTCAAATACCAGGCAGCTGATGCTGCCAAAATTGTACAGTAAAAATAACGGTGCACCGTAAATCTGGTTTACGATAAAATTAAACGGCGACCGTAAATTTCTACGGTCACCGTTTAATTTTATCGTAAACCGGATTCACAGTGCTCCGTTATTTTTACTGTACAATTTTGGCAGCATCAGCTGCCTGGTATTTGACCGTAAATGTTACGGTTCATTTTTATTCGACCGTAAAATGTTGAAAACTTTGGTACTGGACCACACCATTATGGTGATTTGAACAGCGTAAAACATACAGCGTAAAAAAAACAAAGCTCGGCTCGGGGGTGGTTGTGTTGCACTGTTGAACTGACTAATCACGCACATCTAAAGTGATTAAACAGTCATGCACAGACAATTTTGTCAGCGGCGAGGTCGGCTGTTCTTGCAGCATCCGATGCATTAACATTCGTGACACCTGCTGTCGAAGGAAAGTAAAAATATGTTATATTTATTTGCATTCCCATTTATATTCCGATATATCTGCAATTAACCGAAGAACCTTTTCGTTTGCGCATGTTTTCTTGTTTCTTAGTTGGGTTCCTCGATCAGGGTTGATTCCAACATCTGTAAGAACAGATTACGTAGTAGTTTTTTTACTACCGCAGCTCATAATACGCCAGTTAAAGGGATACTTCAACGAAATTTGAAATATTCCCGTCGTGTTCAAAAATAAGTTGAATATGATCCACAATATCCGTAAATGACAATCGCACGTTTGTATTTTGATGCTGATGGCTGTATTTTTCGTTATAAACGGCCCACTGTGGCAACCGCTCGGAGAAGGTCCAGCTTAGAGCACGTGACATCCAACGCAATCGTGACGTAGGTCGTCTCGAGACGAGCAAAGCTACGGCGAGGCTGACGCCGAGAGGATGGCCTAGTCGTTCCAGCCACCGAAGCGACTGCTTTTGTACGAATTTTGAGTGACGGGTTAATCTTCTATAATTTTGTAGGGGGACAATAGCGACTTCTGCGGCACAAAAAAGGGATTCTCGGGAAGAGGGGAGTTCCTCCTTCCCCCCTTCTCTCGTCGTGGCCGGAGGCGAGACAACCTCCGTCACTAGCTGTCAAGGTTCCTAGACGAGCATTACAAACGAGGCGTTAGCGACATCCACCAGGTGCTCTTTGCTAATCGTTTAATTCGTTTTAAAATTCCTTTTCGAGATTTTTTTTTAACAAGATATAGGTATGTTCCATGTGATACTGCTCTTTTGAACAGATATAGACCAAAAAATGAGCGCCAAAATTTCGTTGTAGTATCCCTTTAAAAAACAATTAGACAATATAAATACCTAAACTGGCCAGTGACTAAACCTTTTGAAGCACTGATCTTTTAATATGCCTAGGTAGCCTTCTAAATTCAAATAGACACTTTTTTACCGATCTCACACCAGGTTAAGGACCCCAACAGTCATTCACCGAATTACATATTTTGATGAGTTGTATAGTGCAAATAAAGAACGAAAGGGAATATCTGCCGGTTCTCAACTATACAGTCTTTTATAAAGAAACACATAATGCATTATAACATTTTACAATTGTAACGGAGGTTGCTATATAGGGAACCGCATTTAGAACGGTAAAATAGATCACTGTTTTTTTTCTCTTCTCGTTCTGCACTAATAAATTGCTCTGAAACTGGTTGTCTTTATGTTAAGCAACTTGCCCATCATAGAATGGACACACTGCTACTATTATATAAAAACAATATTCAATCGAACCTCTTTTAACAAGACCTCCACATCTTCAGAATATTGAAAATGATAAAGTTAAGAAAATATATATCTACTGGATCTAAAGCAGCAACAGCAGCCCTTGGAACTGATTTATCTTTTTTGTTCGTAAAAATTAAAAGTGGAAATAAAAGCCTCGTCATATTGAATAAACATTTTATGTCTTTTTGAACGAAGGTTAGTCGCCGGTGGCGTCGTGAGGCAGGTACAGTCCTTTCTTAAAGTATATATCGCATCCTAAGTTATAACGGTGACAGTGCCATGAAGAGATAATTATATTATTTTTTAATTTTAAACGAAAAGTACCACACATTAAAAATATCGTTTGGTAGCGTGTATTCGCACACTATTAAAGATATTTGAGTAAGCGAAGGACAGGGAACGCGAAATAAAATAATCAGACTTGTTTTTTATTCCACTACACTATCTCACCATAGCATGCCTCTATAGGCGTTGATAAGAACTCTCGCTGCACAAGTTTTCATGCAAGCAATATACATTCTACAAGAAGGAGCTCACGTCTGGAGCCATCGCTGAAATGTATGTTAGATCAGATGAAGTATACAAAGAAAAAATAAAACAAATGATGCCAAGAATAACAAATGAGTTCATACCTTTGAATAAACTCCAAGCTCGTGCAAATCTCTTGTGTACGCAATGTTGAAAACGTAGTACGCGCTGAATAGCGCAGCCAGTGCGTGGTCGAACATGGGAATTTCGTCCATCACGATTATTCTATCAATGGAGATCGAGTACATGGTGACTGAGTAGATGCTTTCCCCTAGAAAAAAAAAAAAAAGGATAAAACAGAGGGCGTGAAGGTAGCTATAAAAAGTAGTAAACTGCAGCACAATTGCTGTAGCTCAAAATCATTACAAGATTATAGTCAATATTGATGGCTCGGAGTTTGAAAAGTGATCAGTGAATGCTCACCATGAGGAGTGATGGGTGGTGCATCTTGATTCATGTCAGTTACTGACTGGACTTACTGACAGGCACTATCCCAAAATTCCTCCAAAAGACCGGGTAAGTGGGACTCCTTTCGAGGCTCGGTAAATACCTGGCCCACAGATTTGCTATCAAGGGAGTATTTTAGTGTCTTTTTAACGGGGACATGCGGAGCAAACCGGTCCTTTTGACCACGACTACGTCCCATGTACATACTCACTGTTTCCACATAAGGAAAGTGCTTTCTCAAATATGCAGACCTCATGTGTTCTGGAAGAAAGACGGTAGCATTCAGGTTCATATCACTGTACTCAATGTCACGCATAACCCGGGTAGCCTCGACTCAACCAAGCATGTTTTGAAGGCTTTCAGCAAGTTTGCTGAAATGTTTTCTTGAACTGTTGATACCGGCATAAGAAACTTTCAGTTCAACTTCAAATTAAAAAAAAAAAAAAAATCAAGGTCGTATTATACGTTTTTTTTTTCTTCCGCAGACAGAGACATTAACACGTCGCGATTATCATCAGGGAAATTCATCACGTTAACAGCACCGCCTTCATTAGAATCCGAACTAGTCGACTGGGTCGAAGGGTCCTCAACCTTGAAGCGGGGCTGCAGGCGATGTGCCATCGCTTAACACACCCGTCCCTCGTGCATGCGCCCTGTTCAAATGTGCCGTGGGGAGGCACTCACTTGATCGAATGACATTTTAGCGAACGACAACGTTTCACCGAATGACACTTTAGCGAATAGTCGGACGCCGCGAAGCGGCGTTTTCAGGTGGGCCAAATGGGTTCATATTTTTGTAATGAGCCGCCGCAGACTGTCGCCGCGAAGCGGCGAAAGCGCAGCGCGGCGGATGGCTTAACGCGCGCCCCCGTTTTTCGCTAAAACGTCGATTCGCTCAAATGTCGCTGTTCGCTAAAACGTTTGCCCGATAAGCACCACACGCCGTGGCTCGTGCGGATCCGTCCATGACGACATGGAAGAGTGTTCGCAAACCCCTAAATGCGTCAGTTGTGGTGGAGCCCATGTGGTGATCAGCAGCGATTGTCCGAAGAGGGCATCCCGGAAACCGGCCAAGCGGACAGATGCCTCACAACAGCGGGGGCAGGAGCAAGAGTCCAACGGAGCAGCGTCGACGCAACAGAGCACCGTAATGTCCTGCGCGACAGCGGCAAGGAGAACTGAACAACACACCGTCATACCGACGTGTATGCTCCAAGAGTCGGGGGCGGCGAAGCATAGTATCCGATCCCTCAACGAGAAGCTCAATCAAGTGGAGACGCACCTGGCCGGTATCACGCAGGCCTTAAAAAGATTTTACGAACACTTAATGCTACATCCTTAAACAATTCACTCTCACAAACGCTTGGGGGGGGGGGGGGGGGGGGGGGTGTCACACCCGCACGCAAACATAACAAGTGCTCCAACCCAATACCATAAATCCTTCAGTGGAACTGCGGCGGGTTGCAGCAAAAACTCCCCCGAACTCTAGCTATTCGCGGCGAGAAGTTTGTGGCGCTTTTTCACAGCCCAGAGTGAAGAAAATTCAACTTCTTCTGCTGGTACGAGCACGTGCAATGCCAAGCTTCTATGCACTATGAAAATCAAAACATAACCGCGTGGATAGCACGTGCACTACTCAAAGTGAGGAAAACAGATACGCCCCTGCGAGCTCCTCTCCGCGAAACTGCCTCGTGTGTCTGTCCGCGTGGGGACCGCGAGCGCGTCAGCGTTGGAGGGCTTCTGGCAGGCTCTTCCTGGCAACGGCGGGGCTCCGATGGCCACCACGCGTGTGCAAAGGTCATCGTCCCCTGGCGCGCTCACGTCGAAGGCGATCACGAGAGGACAAAGCACGCGATTGCGTGAGCGGACTTCGGAGAAATCCATTTCTTTCACAGTTGACTCCCGAGGGCCATCGGCAGCGCGCATGGCCGGGAAGTGTATTGAAACTTCCTCATGGAGTAAAACCATGCAGCAAATCCAGGACCCTGATTGGCCTATTTGAACGTTCCGCTCTTTCGCAAGCAGGAGGCGACCGTGACCCTTTCGTGCTCGTTGTTTGGAATAGAGCAAACCGAGCAGAGTTGACGCGCGACGTTCACAAGGGCCCAAAGCAAGCAAATCCCTGAGGCGGCATCATCTCCGAGGCTGCATCCGTGTACGCGTGAAACACTGGCGGCTTGCAAAGCCAACAAAACAGGCTGTGCAAGTCAAAGTCGGAAGTTTTGCGCTCGCTCGGCAGGCAGGAATTAATCCCGACGGAAGTTCCGGTGACGCAGTGAGGACCACCGGGATGGCCAAGGGTAAAAGCAGTTGTGTTGTGTGTTCGTTTAGACACTGGGAGGTTAGTCAGCCCCCATAAGCGTCTGGTCTCCACTGTTGATGAAAAATTCAGCTAGTGCAACACCACTGCTAGCTTGGGCTCTTTAAAGAGATGGTGAACCGAAATTTGGATTTCAGAAAAAAAAACAATGCAGGAGATGTAGGTGGGACGCTACAATCTCTACTACACTACTCGTAAGGCAATATCTCGAATGGACGGCCGTATTTTGGGAAAAAGAGGTAGAGATTGAACCAGGCCGACGAGGCGCGTGACGTGAAGATACCTAGTTTCCTCCTCTCTTCGCTTCGCTCCCTCAAGGCGGCGAGGCGGAGAAGACGCGAGGCCGTTCCCTCTCCTTCTTGAAGAAACATGACGTAAACATTTCTGTCAAATGCGCCTCCTTTTCTCGAAAAATACGGTCATTCCGTTCGAGATATCGCTGTATGAGTGATGTTTTGGTGTTTGTAGCATCCCGTTGCACGCTTTTGCCGCGTGTTTTGCGGAATCCAGATTTCGGTTCAGCATCCCTTTAACGTGCATTACCAAGTTGTGATACACGACCTATACGCCAGCACGATGCTCGTCTGCAGATTGAAGCGGGCAGGGGTGGTGTAATGTAGTGGTGTTGTACACGCCGATGTTTCCAGATGACTACACGCCAACTGTAACAACTGTTTATAAATCCTTCACGCCAGTTTGGAAGTTCTTCACCCAGGGTTGTTTACCTGCTTTTGTAAATACTCTAAATTTCACTACAGGTGAAGATTGAAGCCAGGACCCCTGGTTTTGCAGCAAAGCGCGAGCTTTCGCTGCTGGTGCTTCGAGCTGCGGGAAGCTAACAAAGTCGTCCACCAATGAAGACAACAAACAGGCGGCACGTAGCCCCGAGGGGTGGGGAGCGAGAACCCCTTCCGCACCCTGCCTACACTTGTGCCGCTCGATAACGTAATCCTCGTGCTGACTGACGTCAACGCAAACCCTGACCAATCAATTCGTGGCGCGACAGCAGGAACGTTTTGGTCCCGTTTTTTTCGAGGGGTGGAAATCCTCGATCTTTCGATTCCCAGCAACGATGTCACCAGTCGTCGTCTGCTTCTGGCATCTATTCGATGACGCTCAGATAAGAAAATGAAATTTTTGTGGCATCAGCGAGACATATATTTCCCATAACCTTCATTTGACAGTAAATGCTCGAGCAAAAAGAAAAGGATATAGACGTCGAAGATCGATAGGCGATGCGGCCCTGCCACCGCAATCTCAGTAAGCGAAAGAATTGGACGAGCGACAGATCCAGACTTTCGTTTATTCCTTCCGTCTCCAGCACAAAGCGCAAAGGAAAAAAAAAACAAAAGCAAGTATACAACTAAAACATTTGCGCGGGCTTGCAGTGAAAGCAAACGCCCAGAACACAACAACCGGGGATGGTAAACACAAAGCCGGATAAACCTTTTTTTTTGTATTAATTAATTTATGTTAATGCAAAGCGACAATGGCGTTAGAAGACCAAAACGGCGAATTCCGTTTAGTTTGGAGTTTTCTCGCGTGGCGTTTGGTGTTCGCTGTATACATTGAGGTAAACCATGGGCGATGAATATTGCAGGGACACCACTGCCCGGATGCAAGGGCTTCACATACATAGATGCGTGCCCCCTCATAACCTTTTTTTAAACTCCATGGCACGATAATGGCGTTCCCTGACTGAAAAAAAAAGCAAAATTGCCTTTTTTTTAATCTCCTCGGTATAACTAACATTTCCCTGCTGAAGAAAAACAAATACCAACTTTCCATCTTGCTTTTTGGGGGCTAAATAAGATTACTAAACGTAAAATTAAAAAAAAAAGAACAGAAAACAATTAACATTATTGTTTTACGCCCACCACCTTTGGTCATTTCAAAATTATTTTCTTATTCACGCTCATATCGCTTTTTTTGTTGTTGTTGCACGTCTTGCAACAAAAAAAAAAATATATTGCATATTGTAGTTGTTACGAGTTAAGAGGAAGCAATCGCCTTGCTTCGAAACCGTATTTGTTTAGCATTATATCCTGAAAGATGTAAGTAACCGAAAATATCCAGATGAATGAACAACTTGATCGAATGCAGCGAATTCCACGAAGCCCACCACCTTTTGTTATTTCAATAATTTTTTTTTTTTTAATTTTCTTGTGCGTTTTGCAAGAAAACAAAAAAAAAAAAATTATACTGCAGTTGCTACGAGGTAGAGGAAGCAATCGGATGGCCTCGAAACTGTATTTGTCTAGGATTATAGTATCCGGAAAGATGAAAATAATCGAAAATATGCAGATGAGTGAACCGTACTTGGTCGAATGAAACAAATTCTACGAAGCCGGGATTCGCATTGTCTTCCTTGTGTTTCCTATCTGTCCTGTTGAAGCAGCGAAACCAAATGCATCCAATCAGAGGTGTTCTGGAAGCACACGCCGCCAGCTCGTG
>JABSTQ010000001.1:0-25140 GCA_013358835.2 Ixodes persulcatus | reverse complement strand
TGTTAATCCTTCACCAGCTTGGTTGCGCCCTAACATTTTGTTCGTTAAATACTCCAAGATGCAAGCCTCGTCGCCTTTAACGTTTTTTCTTCTGTTCATTCTTTTCCCCCATTTGAGATTTTGTGTTGTGCTGTCCCTGTCTTCCCCCCCAGTCTCGGGGTTTTGTCCAAAATGTTAAGCCCTCACCAGCTTGTTTGCGCCCTACGTTGGTTTTTTAATACTCCAAGATGCAAGCCTCGTCGCCTTTACGTTTTCTTCTGCTCATTCTTTTCCCATTTGAGGACTTTGTGTTGTGTTGTCCTTCTTCCCGCCAAGTCTCGGGGTTTTGTCCAAAATGTTAAACCTTCACCAGCTTGTTTGCGCCCTAACTTTTTGTTCGTTAATACTCCAAGATGCAAGCCTCGTCGCCTTTACGTTTTCTTCTGTTCATTCTTTTCCCATTTGAGACTTCGTGTTGTGTTGTCCCTTCTTCCCCCTCAGTCTCGGGGTTTTGTCCAAAATGTTAAACCTTCACCAGCTTGTTTGCGCCCTAACTTTTTGTTCGTTGATACTCTAAGATGCAATCCTCGCCGCCTTTACGTTTTCTTCTGTTCATTTTTTTCCCATTTGAGACTTTGTGTTGTGTTGTCCCTTCTTCCCCCTCCAGTCTCGGGGTTTTGTCCAAAATGTTAAACCTTCACCAGCTTGTTTGCGCCCTAACTTTTTGTTCGTTAATACTCCAAGATGCAAGCCTCGTCGCCATTACGTTTTCTTCTGTTCATTCTTTTCCCATTTGAGACTTTGTGTTGTGTTGTCCCTTCTTCCCCCCCAGTCTCGGGGTTTTGTCCAAAATGTTAAACCTTCACCAGCTTGTTTGCGCCTTAACTTTTTGTTCGTTAATACAGAGGCCTATTTTTTTTTTTTCAACGATGATTACAGAATGTTCGCTGCCTGGAGTAGTTGGGTCATCCGTGTGCTTTGCTACGCAGCGGATCAAACGATATGGTAACTAGGACAAGACACTTAATTCAGAGCATCAAAAGTATGATTCGCAGATGTAATTCCTTTACGATTTTGTTGAAAGAAAAAAACATTGCAACTTGTTTTTTCTTAACGCCGCGTTCCACTGGACGGATGTTCCGCAAGTTGGGCCTGGGATCGTTAAGAAAGCAACCTGCCGAGGACTTGCTTTTACGTCAGCCGTTCATACAAGTACAACAAGCTCCAGTGTGGCTTTGTTCAGAAAATAGTTTCATACGGCATGTGATACAGTAACATAAGTATGGTGGTCATCCGAATTAGCTCAGCCAAATAAATCGCATGTTTCAAAAGGAAAAATGGCAGTCTCAATGACGGGCGGGAGATGTTTTTGTAAAATTTTGTCGTGCAATCTCCTGCGTTTTTATGCCATCCATTCGACAACCAGAAAGGAATGGTAGACGTAAATGCTATATATATATATATATATATATATATATATATATATACAGGGTGTTTCACAAAAGGTGGGCAAATTCGATATTGCGAAAACTACGCGTCGCAACAAAAAGGCTTCTGTCGTATTGGCCCTGAGCTCGGGGCCTATATAGGAAAATTATTAAAGTCCGGAATAATTAAGTTCTTAATTATTTTGGTGCAATTAATTTTTTTTAATATTGTGTTTAAGGGCATGGTTTCAACTAGAAAATTGCTCAGCACCATCGAAAAACACTAAATCAACAAAATTCAAAACAATAGAAGGCACGCGAAGCATTTTACGGCTTTCTGAAAAACAGCACAAATTCGACGGGTTTTTAAGTTTCGGTTTGCTATCGGAGCGTATCTCTGCCCCGACGGCACCGCGCCCCGTGGAGAAATAGTGCAACCAGCCTCTGCTTCGTCACGCGAGGACAGCGCAGTAGGGGGTGGTTGCAATATAATATATATATATATATATATATATATATATATATATATATATATATATATATATATATATATACTTTCCGAGAAACACTGATAAAACATCCCACATTATCATAGATATATCTCGGAACATCAAACGAACATTTGTTTTTTGTCAACTAAGGAGCCACAGCCACACTCTATGGTAAAACCAAAACATTCCGCTTCGCATTCATCTACACAACGCAAATAAATATACGAGGTGTGATCAAGAAGTTCCAAGACTGATATTGTAGCGTAAAAAGAAAGGGCAGCACAGCAATGCGCGCGCATCAGTCGAAGACAGGGACCTTCCTGTGTCATTATGCCAAAGGGCGTCGCTCCGCAAACATTTGGAACTACGCTACACGAGTTTGTTTGACCACATGCACAAGTATAATGGCAATCTCTGCACAGAGTGCAAACCAAAGCGAGAGCGAAAGTTAAACTTGAGAA
Organism: Ixodes persulcatus; assembly: GCA_013358835.2. Classification (NCBI taxonomy): domain Eukaryota; kingdom Metazoa; phylum Arthropoda; class Arachnida; order Ixodida; family Ixodidae; genus Ixodes; species Ixodes persulcatus. The sequence goes on along the minus strand of JABSTQ010000001.1, from coordinate 22,782 downwards.
ATTTAAAACAGAGAACTATGAAATGATTTAGAAGACTGGTGTCAAAAAGCAGTGAGGTGTGCGAGGTGCTTTGAGTGGCACTCGCGCATCAAGAATGGCAGAACGCCTCTAAAGTCAAGGAGAGGTACACACTTAAAATTTTTACACCCTTATTCGTGTAAATGGCTCGTCCTCTGGCTAACGCCTTTATTCGTGTAAGGGTGTTAGCCACCGGAGGTGAAGAAAATCGTGTAACTTGCTAACACCCTAAAAACAATATGGCGGCCAGTATGCGACAAGCGAGCCATATGAGTAGAAGGCATACCGAGCCACACACGGCTTCTTGCCGGAGCGAGATCATACGGCTGGTACGCTCGTTCGGTGTCATTTGTAGGCGCGAAAGATATTTCCAAACATCTCTGTGTCAAAGCGCTAACACCGCACGTAATACGAGTAAGGCCGAAAGCGCTGGAGGCTGAACAGACGAGATTGTCGCCGAAGTCTCGCTCGGCCGGCTCAATGCCGGTCGCATTTTCATCGCATTAGCAGCGTTTATAAAGAAGCGATCGGTTTACAAACACTGGCATGCTGGCTTTATTGAACACAACGCCCACTTGCCGTGAGCGACAACGAACCGCTCCGACACCCTCTGTCGACAGCGGCTAGGAGGTATCGCACTGACGTTCTCCGCGTGGCTCTCGATCAACTAATGCCCGTGCTCACCTCTGTTACGTGTTATCCACTCATGGACGTTTGTGCGTGGACAGCGGCATTCAGCACCTAAAACACGCACTGGGAAAGCCGCCTAAACTCCTTTCGTTACAATCAGGCAGCATAACACGGACACGGCTACCAGCGGGATCGAATCAGAGCGATCAACGCGACGGATGGACTAATAGAACCTTCGATGATCAATTTCCAGCCCTCTAGTAGTGATAGATCGCCAACCGCCAAACTTTTAAAATTGGGCGGCGACAACCCCCATCTAGCGACGGAAAAAGGAAGTGTTAGTTATTAAAAAAAAAAAAGCAAGAGCTTTTTTTGTTCCACGTCCACATGACCTCTCACAGCACAGATATGCACACATCACTGCACATACAAACACACGCGAACACACACACGTTACAGACAATACACAACAATTACACAACAGTACATCCTACCTATACAAACTAAGCAGTGCCCCGATGGGTATATATGCTGTCCCTTTTCGCGCGTCGGTTAGCCCAGTGACCACGCTAGTCTTAATAAAGGTTTAAAAAGATTAAGCCGATATTGTTTCTAGATCATATTTTCCTGAATTTGTCTTAGGTAGGTACACATATCTCTTAATACCTTCTTACCGCATAGTCTATTATATATGATACGCGCCTAACTTCTTGTTACTCAACGTGAGTGAAAAGAAAAAAAAAAAATCGTGCAAATTCCGTCTGGCAACCACATCTCGCGGAGTGGTTGCTATAGCGACGCTGGTCACAGCCGGCCAGCTGGTTTGGCGGCGGTCGAGTGCGTTGTGAACGCCGCGAACGCGATCGAGGGAAAAAAGCGTCGAATGGAGACCTGGAGAAAGAAATACTGCGAGTGGGCAGGAGCTGGGAAGCTGTACGTAATGTAGTTTCCGTCCGCTTAAAAGGGAAGAGCCTACAAATCCGAATACCGTCGTAACTTCAGTGTCTTCAAAAACAACAAACAAATTGGGTTGTGTGTCTGTTTATACAGCCTTGAACTTGGTCTGCCTCAACGGGCGACGAGCCTCCCAGCTGTAGATGCGAAATTTAGCCTGTGCAGTAGAACCGCTAGCCTGGGTTCTTTAACGTGCATCACGCAATGGTGATACACGACCGCACGCCGGTACGGTGCTCATTCGGATCCAACCATGGTTTCTGCAGCGCAAACTTTCGCTCCACGTGCTCCGAGCGGGTGAGCGCTAGGCAGCGCAACGTGACGCGTTCCACGCACAAAGTCGGTAAGTAAACAATACACTTATAAATCTAACACAATCCCCACCCCTGCCCGTTTCGATCTGGATGAGCATCGATCGTACCGGCGTGCGGTCGTGTATCACTACTGCGTGATGCACGTTAAAGACCCCAGGCCAGCGGTAGTACTGCACTGGCTAAATTGCTCATCTAAAGCTGGGAGACTCGTCGCCCTTGGAGGCAGACCAAGTTCTAGGCTGTATAAACATACACACAACCCAATTTTTTTTAGATGCCGTTCTAAACTAAAAAAAAAAAAAAAATCTCCGAGGTTGCGTGGTGTTTCTGGATGACTCAAGGTATGGGAAAGCAACCAGAAAAATCGGCGCCTGAACGTAATCAGGGGTGTACTATTCTATTGGTGCATTTTACCTTGTGAAATTTCAAGGCGTATCGTCGTTCCTGTGAAAAGTTAGGCTCACCTCCGTTCCTGTGTAATCCAATGCAGACGACAGCGTTTGCCGGCTGTAAACTCTGTCGTCCGTGGCGAACGCATTTTTAATATTTTTAAGGATGTTCTAACTGCAAAAGAACGGAGCACCTTAAAATTTATCCAGGTAAATTGTGCACCATAAAATACACTGCTGAAGAAACTGGATGCCCGCTGTGTGCAGGTGCCGATTTTTCCGGCAGAGTTTTGCCCATTGCCCGACACCTTGGGACACTATCGTTCTACCGTGGCGTTTTCAGCGCGGCAAGCTTTCAAAGCGCGCTGCGAGATACAGCGTGCAGTTACTGCAAGTTTTGGCACGATATGGTGCAGCTCACTTTTGCTCACTGGAGAGAAAAAAAAATGCAGGCATCATATGCTGTTTACACACTTGGCCATTTTAGGAACCTTAAGTACCCGTTCTTGTGCCAAATATTGGACGCCAGCACATTTTAGGGAGGAACGAAGAGTGGAACTGGTTGCGTGCCCCGGATGTACGATTACGTACGGGATTCCCGAGCAACCGTGGGCCACATCGGCGTTGAATCCATCAGCTCGGGCACCAACCCGGTCCCGAGCAAAGGCACCCCGCAAGGCTCGTTCCTGTTACCCACCTTGTTCAACCCGGCGATGCGCAAGCTGCCTCCTCTACTGGAACGGATTCGCCAGATCAAGCACACCTTCTATGCGATCGACCTGATGATTTGGACTACGTCAAGATTAGACTGCGAGAAGCAAGACTTCCTCCAAGAGGTCACTGAAACAATGCAGAACAACCTCGAGGCCGGCAACCTTCAGTGCGCCCCCGATAAGCCTTAGCTGTTGCTCGTCCGTGAGGGCAAGCCAACCCCAAAGACCAAAGAGGCGGACATCCGCCTCACCTTCAAAGACGGTACCCCAGTGTTGGTGGTTCAGCGGGTCCAAATCCTTGGCCCGCAACTCCAGCGGGACGGCGGAGCCAAATACACGGTCGACAGATTCGTTGAGACAAACACGGACGTCGTGCACATGATCAGTAGGATAACGAGTCGCAGACACGGACTCAAGGAGTCTGATCTGATCTAGCTGACCCAAGCACTCGTCCTGAGCTGCATCACCTATGCAACTCTGTATCTCAACCTGCTGTCGAGAAACAAGGGCAAGATGGACATGATCATCCGCAAGGCATAGAGGCTGGCACTGGGGGTGCCGCCATACGCGGCGAACGCCAAGCTAATGCGGCTGGGTGTGAACACCTTCCAGGAGCTCGTCGACGCGCAACTAGCCAGTCAGCTGGAGTGCCTGGCCCTCACCCTGACTGGGCGGCACGTCCTGAGCTCGCTAAACATCCCCATCCCCGCATCGCAATGCAAAACAATCCAGCTGCCGCTGGCCCTACAGGACAAGATCCAGGTGGCACCGATCCCGCGGAACATGAACCTATCCCTGCATCCAGGTCGCTGGACGGGTCGGGCCGAGGCTCTGTGACGGACTTACGGCAACCGGGATGACATCCTCTACATGGATGCGGCACTCTACACCGGCCAAGCCGCTGTGGTGGCAAGTGTGATTGACAGCGACTTTGACACAGTCGTCACGACCTCGGTTCGCACCATCCAACTGGTGATGGCAGCGGAGGTCGGGATCACCCTGGCCTCCTCTGCCATCACAGGTTAGAGAGAACTTTATTTTCAATTTTGTTTTGACTCTCTCCACTTAGAATTCTGCCCTGGCCATCGTCTCCCCCACAAAGATGAACCACGTGACCATCCTTTCAGACTCACAAGCGGCCATTAGGCAGTTTTGAGAAGGAAGAGTCTTCCCGCAAGCCTTCTGCATCCTGAGGAAGAGCCCCAATATCCCCAGCGTGGAAGTGGCCTGGACCCATGGCCACAAGTCTGTTGACGAAAGCCGACACGCACACGCCATAACCCCAGCCTGCATCCTCCGGGCGGCGTCACGCGAAGAAAGACCACACCTGGTCCCTACCAGTACTCCGAGATCCTCTCCCACCTCCGCGGCCACAGGCAGTTGTTCCCCTTACCCGACCGGCACCTGTCTCAAGAGTTCACTGCGGCCTGGCGTCAGATACAGTCCAATCTCGTTAATTCAAACTCGAGGAGGACCAAAAATTTGTTTGAATAAAGCAAAGTTGGAATTACCAGGAATTTCCTCCTATAGAGACACATAGGATGGGAACTGCATGTTAGTTTGAATTATCCGCAAGTTTGAATTAATGAGAGTCGACTGTACAGACAGCCACTTACACACACACCCAGCTAACCTACATAGATTTTACCCGGACAGATACCTGGATAGGTGCCCGCACTGCGGAGAGTTTCCGTCGCTCTTCCACGTTACGTGGGCGTGCCAACTCAACCCCCTTCCTCCCCCCCATCCCCGACCCTTCGCGCAAGACCTGGGAAGCTGAGCCGCTCGTCTTGTCGGCTCAAGATCAGCGACAGCTGGTGGCATAAGTGTAATGTTGCACTCTGTTTCAACAAAGTGCAACTGTTTCAAGTCCTTTCATTAGAAGTGCTATACCATTATTCTCAGTACTATAGAGTCACAACAATGACTGACGTCACTGCATTTTTTCTAGCACTGCAGTAATTCGTATTGCCAGATGGAAAGCGTCTCTTTACAAGAAGGTTTGCATTTTTTCACCTACTGTTGTACTTTTAGTTCAGTCTTGTCCCCTTAAAAAAATGTTTCTCCATGTTCAAACATATTTGTAACTGCATTGTGTGTCATATATGACATCTGACAATATTATGGCAATAAAGTTAGAACCGTATGGGTTTACTGAAAACTAAGGTTGGTGTGGGTCTTTTCGTCTGAAGTGGACGTTGGCATGAATTTTTAGAGCGAAAGTTAAAGTTCATGCAATAAGGATTGGTTTAACATACCTAAAGCAGTAGTGGAGTACGTTAAGTTTGTTATGAAATGGCAAGATTGACATCACTTCTGGGACCCATGCTACAAGGTGGGACCAAGCGGGACCAAGGAACTGGAATGTCGTCTGCTGCGATTGGTCAGCGCCACGACGCTGACCAATCGCAGCAGAAGGCGTTGTTTCGGTCCCGCCGTGTAGCATAGGGCCCCTGGTTGCAATTTCTTGCTAGCCCAGCATTTAAGCAGACTCCAGCCATTTTATATGTAAAGTAAACAATTTCTGTAACTGAGCACTTCTTAACTGACAATAATTGAATTTTGCGTGCTTAATGCCCTTCTGTTTCACCTAAAGTACTGCAACTAAGTGCTCCAAGCACCGGTCGGAGCACTGCGGTGCAGGTGAAGTAGCTCCTTCTGAAAGATGTCCGCCCAAAACCTTGCTTCAGTACTACAAGGTGCACCAGGAAGCCCGATGCAGAGTCTTTAAAAGCAAACTACGCACTTTAAATGTCGCTAAGCATGTACACTCGTGCAGTGCAAGTGTCGTTCAGGACAACATGCTCGTACATGGCATTTCGGTTTCACTTGCACTTAAAGGGAAAAAGGAGTGTGGCAGTGACGGGATGATATCTTGTTTCAGCCGGAGTTGCCTACCATTACCACCGTAGGGCAGCAAAGGCTACAGGCACGCGAGAGCTTTTTCAAAAGAAGAGCTTGCAATAGAGCATGTACTAGCTCGTACTTGTCGAGTTCGACTGCACTGTCACCCTGGCAAGCCTTCGGCAACACCTTCAGGACGCCCGCATTCTTCAAGAAAGCCACAATGTTACGAATATACCACAACAATGCCTGGCTTTTATTTTAAAAGAAAAGAGCACTTCTGAGAATTTGTAACTGCGATATACTCTGAGGAGAGCTATAGTCTGTTGCAACACAGGAACAGCAGTAGAAGCTCTGCCTCCAGTGCGCTCATTACCTTCCGTACTGCTTAGTAGGTGCTCACGCAAGCTCGCTTTATCCAGGCTGATAAGCTTGTGCTGTGACGGGGCTTCTACTGAAGCCCCGGCGAAGCTTAAAGCTTAAGGAAAGAAAAAATGAAAGACGTTTACCATTCTCTCTAATGCCGAATTAGAGCGCAGCTCTTGAGGAGGAGGAGAGAAGAGTATGGAGGGGAATCCACCGTGAAATTGTGAAACGATTTCCCGGTAAATTCCCTTGCTAAATTTGGGAGGGATATTTCCCCGATAAACATAGCGAAAAAAGTTTCCCGCTAGATTTGGCGGAAAAATTTCCCCGCTAAAGTCAGCGGGAAAATTTCCCCGCTAATTTTGGCGGCAAACTTTACCCTCTAAATTTAGCGTAAAAAGTTTCCCGCTAAATTTAGCGGTAAACTTTTCCGCTAAATTTAGCGGTAAACCTTTCTGCTGAATTTAGCGGGAACATCTCGTGCTAAATTTAGCAGGGAAATTTCCCCGCTAAATTTGGTGGGAAAGCTTTCTGCCACATTAAGGCGCCGTGTGACGTCAAAAGGGTGACGTCGCACATGACGTCACTAGAGACCCTCGTGACATCACGTGTGACGTAATTATGGGAAACGTCCCATAATACAACCGGCGGTTACCCCGACGGCGACGCCACTCAGGGCTCTGTTATACTCCGACGTAACGCGCGCGCCAGCGAACGCTGGCCGAAGTCGGCTACGTCACGTCAGTCACGCCGCGCGCGTCAAAAATTCGCCCTCTCTATACTCCGCGGCGACCCTAGCGGCTCCCGCGGCGCGCGTCGCTGGGCCGGCAGCACGGCGCATGCGCAGAATCTGACTACTAGAGCGCGTTTCCTGCGAGAGTGCGCCACTTCCGGTTCCTTTTCGTTTCGAATAGCAGACGAGAATTCTCGCGCTTCTTGAGCGCCAAGTTCGAGCGATGGCGTGGACGTACCTGGCACGACGAAAACTCGCGCTTGCACTGTTGGTGCACCGCCTGCGCCGCAAGCGTAGGCGGTCAATGTGCATACGGTACATCTTTGACAAGCGCACAATCTACGGGGAATACCACCGCCTCGTCCAGGAACTGCGAGAGAGGGACCCCGGCTAACCACTTCAAGTATTTCAGGTAACTGAATGCACGCTCTAAAGGCATATTAAACTTACGGCGATTTCGGTGTCGTAAAAGCGTTAAAAAATGATCGAGTTTGCGGCGTACTGTTTGGGAGCGCGAGCTTCCTGGCGCCAATAATACTGCGCGTTGTTTGCAGTATTATTTCTGTAAAGCTGATGAAGGCAAGCAGGAACGAGACGTCTAGCTGATGAAGCTAGACGTTCCGTTCAAAGCTCATGAAGGCAAGCTGAGACGGAACGTATAGCTGATGAAGCCAAGCTTCATGAGCTAGACGTTCCGTCGGCAAATCCGGGCTGATATCGGTTGCTCCCCCTTAAATGACAACAGTCCAACAATTGTGTTCAAGGGAAAGTGTCGAGGGCCGTTTCGTTGCAGTGGAGTGGCTTAAAAGAGCGCTTTCACCAGTGTCACGAGCTTGCTACATTGCAATCTAGCAGAATGGGCAGGTTTGTTTTTGTAAAAAAATATTAGGGTTGTTTATAGTAGCAGTGTAAGCTGCTACGCTCAATCAAACAGCGATCCCTGGGAACTTCCCGTCGCTTCCATACAAAACATAACAATAGGAGGAAACTCCGATATGACGTGCTTAGGCTGGTATGCTGCCTAGAGCTGTATTCCAAAGTGTAGATTTTGAAAGCCTGTGCTGAGGAATATCTGTTCATGTGGGGCCACATGTGGGAATTCATGTGGGTCATGTGGGGTGTTCATTCAGGATGACCAAGGCATCATTTGATCGGCTGTTGAGCCTTGTGTATCACTGAATCTTCCACGCACCAACGCACAGGAGGCCAATCTCCCCTGGAGAAAGGCTCGCAGTTACGTTGAGGTAAATTCGATCTGTTCGTCTTTCTAACAAAATTATCATTTTTGCAATACTTTATATATTTTTTTAATACTGTACACTAATCACTGTTCATTCCCTTGCGAATGGACCTGAGGGGATACCAAAAGTCTTCCCACAAGCTGTGCTCCGTCTGTTAATGTATCAACTTCACATTCAACAGCATGGTAGAAAAATATTTTACAGCTTAACTGGCTTCATAGCAATTACAAATCTGTTTTCAACACAGTTTTATAGAATATGCCCCACTTCTATCACAAAATCCTGCATCGGAAAAGCACGTTAGGTTGTGGTTAATATGTGAATATACTTTTTTCTAGATTCCTGGCTACCGGAGGATCAATGCAGGGTTTGGCCATGAGCTACAGAATGCACGCCTCGACAGTCTCAGGGATACTGAGAGAAACCTTGCCGGCCATATGGGACTGTCTGTCTCCTGTGGTACTGAAAAAGCCTACCACGTCGAAGTGGGAAAAAATACGGCAGGAGTTTTGTGCGAAGTGGAATTTCCCGAATGCCATCGGGAGCATTGACGGGAAGCACTTTTCTATTAAGTGCCCAAACAACAGTGGGTCAGATTGTGATAATTATAAAGGGTTTTATTCCTTGCTCCTGCTCGCTGTCGCAGACGCCAACTACAGGTTTACTCTAGTCGATGTAGGGGCACAGGGACGCATGTCAGATGGCTCTTTCTTCAGGGAAAGTGCCATCAGACGTAACTTTGAAGCCAACACTCTCGGGCTGCCCTCGGCTGTGTCTAGGTGGCCCGTCTGTTTACTCGGCGACGCTGCTTTTCCATTGCGCACATACTTAATGCGCCCGTACCCTGGAAGGAGTCTGGATGACAAAAAAAAAAGTCTTCAGTTATCGTCTTTCCAGGGCACGCCGATGTGTTGAGAACGCTTTTGGCATTTTAGTCTCCAGGTGGCGTTCGTTCCTTGGCACTGTTGAAGGTGACGTCGAGCTTGTCACTGACATGATAAAGGCAGCAGTCTGTTTGCATAACTTTCTCATGGATGACAACGCATACTGTCCCAATGATTATGGTGACAGTCCACAGGGGCGGGCAGTGCAGGAAGGTCAGTGGAGGCAGACAGTATCGCAAATTGGCACTTGCAATGCAGCGGCCGGCAAGCGCCCTGCTCAAGCAGCCCTAGACATGAGGGATGAGATCTCAGATTATTTCATGTCTGCAGAAGGCGCTCTGCCATGGCAGCTGGAAGTTGTCAGGCGCAGCTAATACGTGAACCTGTGTTACCACTTTTCGTCGCAAACAGAATATAACACAAGTTTCACTTGCCTGCTCTAGACTGCTTTATCTGGGCATATTACACTGCATCTGCGAGTCTTGTTATTTGAGAGCCACTTGTGCGCGTCCAAATTTGTTTGCTTGGCTACCTGTGTCAGCCTTATTTTGTGTGCTGGAAGTGTTCATTCTTGAACCTGATTTGTTTATTGTTTTCGCATGTAGTTTTCCTGCTGCAGTGGTTAAATGGTAAAAGACATTCCATGTCAGCCATTTCTCTTCTAGCTTAAAATGAAGGCGCTGCATGACATCTATGTAACGTTCTTCCTTTCCTTGAAAAACAATAAATTTATAAAAACTAAATTCTTACTGCCTGGATACTACAGGCATGTCTCAAAATAAATAATCGCTGAAACAATATTCTTTGCCACATATTTATGCCGCAAGAGGCATTTCTTTCTGTATCTCTACCGAAACTATTCCATTACAATGATGATTAGGAGTGTACTCTATATCCGCCATTGCTCCGAAGAGTCTCTTTTTTCTCCTCGTTCCGAGAAGACGTGAGACGAAGGAGCCGAGTCGTAAATAGAGCACAATCTTACTCATCATCATTGTAATACAGTATAGATTTACCATCGCCCTCAAAACAAGAATTACCCATCGCAACGTAAATAGTGGGCGCGAATATTTTTTTATTTTTTGTTTTGACGAGCATTTATTTTAAGACATGCTGGTCCTATCCGGGCACTAAAAATGTTTTCTTGTAAGTTCAGCGACCCAAAATCATTTATTCGAGCTAGTCATTGCTTCGATGCCAGCCATTTGAAGGACAAGTCTCTGAGATGTTGCCGGCTTTTGGTGCTGTTCGTGGGTCAGTCATTGCAACAATTAATCTTTTGTATTACATTTCATAGACTCACACGAGCTTGTAAGAGCATATTATATAAAAAAAAATAACTTGCCATTCACTCTGTGCTATCTGTGATGCTTTTTTAAGGAATTATTTCGCATCAGATTGTGTGTTGTTTTATTCGCTGTTTTGAGGCATTTATGGCAAAACGTTGCCTTCCCACTTAAGTTTCTGTGCTTAGGCAGACATTTTCTTGAGTCTAGTAGGATTAAAAGTCAATGACTCGTGTTTTTATAGTAGTGTTTCCACTTGCGTGGAACAAGGTGTTGGGGCGCTAAAAGTATTACGCACACATCTTTATTTTTTAATACTTTGTTCATAAAATTATTTTATCACAGTTTGAGTCACATGTCACTGCAAGTAGAAGCATAAATAATAAAAAGAAAAACAGCAGCAGCCTCTTGGTTTGTTATAAAAACACACAGTAACGGAAGTAATTGCAGCATTTGTCAACTAATTAGTTGTCATATTCTGCAATGACCTCCATTATTCGTGCCTTGCACTTCGCTGCTTCAGGCCCAAACAATCTGTCCACGCTCATACCAATGGACATGCCAAAAGCCTCAGTTTCCGTCATTTTCTTGTCCAGCTGGCAGAGCAGCTGTTGCTCAAATTCGTCACTTCTTTTACGCTTTTTCGGTGCACCTGACGACACCCCCGTCGTCGTACGCAGAGCGGGCTCATCCCCATCATTATTTAGCTGTGATTGGCCCCCTTCTATCTGCTCCAAATAGATGCAGTTGTCTTCAGAAGGCGACGGTGCGCCACTCTGGATCAAATGAAAGAGGTCCTCTGCCGCGACGTCCCCGTCGCCGTCCATTGCTAGTGGTCTCGTGTCCAGGTTGCACGCCGTTCTACAGGAACAGAAACATAATCCACTTAGCAAGCAAAACCATTATCACATGAACAAAATACTTCAAATATATTTTATATTTCGAAATGAATATAAAATGTCTTAATAGTTTTATCAGGTTAGTAATCCCCGTGTCGGACGGCGTTCTAAAGATCCTTTTCACTAAGCTCCTTTATACAATCGGCCAATCTGCTCGCGATGTTGAGTGCGCACGTGCCCTACGGCGTGCGCTGGTTTGCCGATTTTATACAGGAGCTTAGTGAAAAGGATCTTTAGAACACCGTCTGACACTGGTATAAGTTTTATTTCTGAATCACTGCGAAATTCGAGCTACGCTGTACCGCCCTAAATAAAGCAGAGTATACAAATTGCACCTATCGACGCCATTTTATTTGTTTGTTTTTTTGTGTGTGAGGAAAGGGAAGAAACGAACGCATATAAACTTTTTGATGACGGTGGTTTGTCCGCTTTTTAAAGTACAACTGAAGTATTTCTGCAGAACATCTGACCATATCCCTCAATTGGGAGATACGCGGTTTCACATGTGTAAACCACCAGAAAGGTTGACTTCTGACCAATTAATCGGGGATAATACTAACCAGCATTAAACGTGTTTATCAATTAACGCACAATGCTACGCATTATTCTGCACAGCGTGCCAAGTTTGCTTGAAGCCATGGGAAGTATTTTCACCCTTGTTTTGTTCGCTATTTTAGTTATGTGTGGCGATACCGGTGAACATATGCAGAAGGCAATGAAGGCGGACCGTTTCTTTTATTTATCTTCTTTACACACTCGAACAAAACTCTGAGCAGTGCGGGGGGCTTGCTCAATGCAAAGCCTGCCTGTCTCAACCACGTTGCGCACAGACGCGGCTGCGTCCAACGTGATTAAAGAATTCCATCCACTATTCCATCCAAGAGGTTATTGGTGTCGGACGTTCGCTACTGCTACTATGCCCCCTGTGTTCGATCGAAAGAAATAAAGCAGCATTCTAGTACGTTTTTGCGATTTCACTGACGGTTCCGCAACTCTCGCCAGGCCGGTATCTATAATTCCCGAGAACAGTATTGTGACCAAAATGTGTAACTCAACGACACACGTCTGTTTCAACGCTTAAATTCCTCATACCACGCTGGACAATGTTTCAAGAACTCACTTTTTAGCACGGCCACAGTTTCTATCAATTCCATGGCCTGCATGAATTCCCACGTGTGCCTGGCGACGAACCCGCTGCCGCTTCGCTTCGTGAGTTCCAGGGCCCCGGTTTCGCGCGTGATGCGGGCACGCAGCCTCTTCCACAGTTTTTGGCAGACTCCGACTGAAAATAAAAACAAATTGTCTGGCTTTGGGCAATCTGTCAAAAGCTCCACCAAGGTGCGAAAGCACGGTTGGTGCACGTCCAATCCGGGCCCGCTCGCCGTTCACCAGCCGCCGCTTACGCGCACGCTTTTCTTCATCTCTAAACCTTTTCTTTGGGGCACATTGCATTATTTTTTACAATCTATGTAAGTACAAGTGGATCGCGCAAAGCCGCTGCCCGCGCTCCCCCACCCCTCAACTACCACGACGGATCATCCCTAGCCAAGAAACTCCGTTGCATATCCGCTCTCTCTTTTTATCCGGCCACGACCGCCACGTTAATCACGAAAGGTGAGTGGATCGTTTTCATATAAAGCTTCCCCTTTAAAGCAAATTACAAAACATGATCGCGTCTGCTGCAGCAACGGAACACTGCACTGCAATAAGCACAGACGCGATGTGCGGAGCAACGAAATAGCTTACCTGTGGGGAGACCTCACAGCTCCCGGATGGCCTGCCAAGCATTGCCTTTCCTGTCTGTGTCACGGTACTCAAGCTTCCTCGTGTCGTAGACACACGGGTGAAGACGAATTCCCTCGATCAGCTTCTCGACGACCGAGTCAGATTCTTCAAACATGACGCCACACGGAGTGGTGCTGCCGTCGTCTGCTATTGCTCGTATTCGCCGCGCTTCCCGCGCGAGGGCTGCCGGGAGCCAGCGCGTGATGCATCCTGGTCCGGCGTCGGCGGCGTGGCCGGCGCGGAATACGGCATGCTCCATTTTGGCGTCGAGGCGGTCAGGCTGCGTCGAACGCCGCCGGTCGCGTCGGTTACGCCACGACGCCGGAGTATAGAGCGTCGGGTTTTCGCCGATGTGACGTGGCTGTGACGCGCTCGCACGCGCGCACCCGTTACGTCGGAGTATAACAGAGCCTTCAAGCCGGAAACGGGCGCCTAAGAGCTGCGCTCTAAAAAGGGCCTGTCACCTTTTTATATATTTTAATATCCATTAGAGGCCACTGCGATTCACACTGATAAAGCGACTAGTAATTATGTTTTTTTTTTTTTTTTTTTTTTTTGTTCGTGAAACACGCAGCCTGAAGTTCGACTCGAATGCATTGCTGAACAGCTCAGTCAGGTTTCTGTCCATCAGGGTCGCGCGCTGGTTTGATTTAACCTTGGGGTCGACTTGTGTCTGTTTATTATTGCTTTCCTTCTCTCTCTCAATCTCGGATCGAAAAATTCTGCAACTTGTATTTCCATACACTTGAAAAAGAGCAGGCTCAGCTCGAAACGTCGTTAGTAAAGCCTGTGATGCTGCTCACAATTTTTTTCCACAACACTTTTTCCAACGTTCTATACTCTCTTGGTGGAGAATTGCTTATTAACACTCTGGATCTCACATCATTGAGAAAAGTGCCTCTCAGCAGTGCGTTGATCCAAATGTTGACAAGAGCTTCTGGCTCGCAAGCTATTGTGGCACAAGGTAGCCGAAGCGCAGGCAGTTATTCGTTGTAGGTTTCTTTTCTCGTGGTTTTTCTTCTTTTTTTTTTTTTAAGTGTGTGTGTGTGGGGGGGGTGGGGGGGGGGGAGGAAGGGACTTACGATTGCACAGAAGCCGCGAAGAGTCACATGCGGCTCCCGGGCCGCGTTTTCGCCACCGGTGGTCTAGCTTGATTAGTGCTTGTAATTAGCGACGTAGAAAACAAAACCAGCGAATAAAAGGGGCATTGAGGGCGACTGGACAGAGATGAAGCATGAAGGCCAAAAATGTCTCAAAGCACTGATGAATAACAGCTGCCTTGACGACCTTACCTACAACAATTCATGTAAATGGTGTCAATTAAAGGGCAACAATGGTCAAACAGCGGACTTACGCTAGGTGGCGCAAGCTATCGCCCATTACAAAGGGTATAGCGATTAACATCCATCCATCCATCCATCCAAATTAAATGACTCGGTCCAGAAGATAGTTTCAGTGTTGGCGTAAACACTCGAAACCACACTTTGAATTATGAGACACTACGACACTACAATGAATATCTAAATAAAAAAACAGTGTAATTTAGTGAGGCTGACTGAGCTGAAAGCTGTCGTAATTCTAAGTTTTAAAATATGGAGTTGCCCTTGAGACAAAGAATATAATCTAAGTTTCTTAACTAACCTGTCATAGCTTGCCCGTGAGATACCTGTTGTAAACACTTCCTATTTGTCCTTGCACGCGATCAATAGAAAATGGCACTGAATGGTGAATGTATTTCAAGGCAATACGAGGTGTGGCCAAAAAGTTAAGAGACTTATTTTGTAGCGTAAAGAGAAAGGGCAGCACAGTGATGCTCACGCACCAGTCGAAGAATGGGACCTTCTTGCCCATACCAAAAAGCGCCGCTCTGTGAACATTTGGAACTGCGCTACACGAGCTTTTGTGACCACGTGCAGGGGCACAACGGCGATTTTATGATAGACTGCAAACCAGAGCGAGAGCGAACATCAATTCTGCGTCAAACTCTGCGAATGTATAACAGAGACATTTGAAATGATTCAGCGGGCTTGTGTCAAAAAGCAGTGTATTTTTCGAAGTGTTCTCAAGTGGCACTCGCTCTTCAGGAACGGCAGAACATCGCTGGAAGACGAAGAGTGGTAGGGCGACCTTATTCGACCTCTCCCTGACTTCAGTGACGTTCTGCCATTCTTGATGCGCGAGTGCCACTTAAAACACCTCGCACACCTCCCTGCTTTTTGACATAAGCTTTCTAAACCATTTCAGATGTCTCTGTTTTAGATTTGCTGAGCTTAGCGTAAATTTTACGTTCGCTGTCGCTTTAGTTTGTAGTCTATGAATAGATGGCCATTATGCTCGCGCACACGATCAAACTAACTCGTGCAGCGCAGTTTCAAATGTTCACAGAGCGACTCCCCTTGGCATAATTATTCAGGGAGGTTCCTGCCTGCGACTGCTGTGCGAGCATCAGCTTCCCTCTTTTTTACGGTACAAAATTAGTCTCTGAACGTTTTGATCGCACCTCGTATAAGCAAATTCAAGTTTCATGCGCATCAAGCAACGCATTAGCCGCACGAAATGTCCAGGCGAAGAAAATTGCAGGATGCTGGTGAACACTCCAAAAATAAAATTCTGGGAATCTCAGCAGCCTCCCGGAGATCTCTTTGACATGGCACGAGCTTACAAGCAAAGATCACCGCATGTAGTTCTCACATGCACAGAAAGGACTAAGAGACGCGATGCATCGCGTATTCACGGATGTCCGTCTCCGCAATTTCTAAGGTTACAGGCGTGTTGCTTTGTTCTCGTCAGTAATTCAGGTGAAGCACAACAGCTCGGAGTTCAAGGGATGACTCTGTTTAGTAATATGCATTGGTACATGCAATAAGTCTTCGGAATAACCTCCGTTAAGGCTGTTTTCCAAGCAGGTGTCAGTGCGACAAACACTCTATCAAAAGGGTGTCTGCCTCGCTTCCACAGCATCGTTTTTACACTGTCTCCACCCTTCAGAAGTGTAGGGTGTATAATCCAGCAGCACCCTATTTTACCATTAAGAAGGGCGTATTACTCAAAATTAAAGGTGCTGAAAGGGTGTAGCCATGGGTTTAAGTGTCAAAACATACGTCGGCTCTTTTGTTTTTCGCTCTAGTTCTACTAGAGCGAGAAACAAAATCAGCCGACACCGACAGACTTCAGACACGGGCAGCACGCAGGCATGTCATCCTTGGCCACCTTGGCAGGCTTGCAATCACTCGATGCTCGCGAAGCAAGCAAGCCTGCCGGAGATACCATCAAGTGCATGCTGCACGCGTCGGAGGTGTGTTGCTGTTGGTTGTGTCTGTTTGTCTCTAAAGTGGGACGAGAGCATTGGGAGTGTAAACCTTCTTGGTGTGTTTGTGTTAACACGTAGTAATCCTCTGGGACAGTGAGGGGAGCATGATCATGATCACTCTAACTCGACGACGATTCTTCTCAATAATGCATGCTCGGTTCGTTTTCTAGGCGCGAAAGCAGTGGACCTCTGAGATAGGTTTGGTGCAACACGGCGATGCGACAAAGAGTTGAAACGTTCGTGGTGTGTCGTGCGGTGCTAGGAGGTAGAAGCCCATACTAACACGAAGCGCAAATTGGTTATTCTGGGGTTGAAAATCAACGGGTTCAGTCCCGTCGTCGTCAGCTGATCCGGTCCAGCTTTTAAAAGTAAATCTTCCTTCGCTCCGTTTCAAAATGTGGAAGATTCTCGACGCATACCGTGAGTAAAAAGCTGCGGGCGTTTTCAACAAAATTACGTCGTTTTAATTGAATAATGGACTCCGGATTGTTGTCCTTGACCTGCCGTTTTTATGCTCCGTGTTGTTGGCGTTTGCACAGCGACGCACACCGCCCGAGTAGATGATTCGGTCCTGCAAACGACCGGTCATACAGAATTTCAGGGAAACTTAAGTCACCACCGATATTTTCTTGTAAATCTCGTGTGAGTTTGTTGCGCTCATCACGCTGTGTGAATAAATTAGGGCAACGTTTCCTACCTGTCTACGGATGCATGAACTGAGACCATTTTTTACGTAGTGAGCATAGTGTTTTTTCTTTATTTTGGGAAGAGGTGATGATGAATTTATTATGTACAATGACTTGAGAGTTCAAAAATTGGGGAGAGCGAGTATGCTTTCCCAACTTTGTCTCTTTTCTCTCTGGCATTGCCCCTAGTTTCAAGTTGCAGCTTCAGGAGACATACCTACTAGCAGGTACAAGCTGCTCTAAAGCAGGCAGAAGACTGGTAAGTCAGGGCGGTGCGGACTCCGTGTTTCGCGCTTTTCGCAAGGTGACTGGGTAAGTGCTTTTGCGAGGTATGCGGAATACGCAAACGACTTTGTTATGCCCGTCGTTTGCGTCTCTCCAGCAAAACGAATAAGATGATCTACAAAGGCGCAATCACAAGAAGATTTACGATAACAGTGCATTGGATTCGGTGGTCTGTGTAGTTGTATTTTACCCTGCTTTCTGCAACACCGTGTCATGACAAAGAGCTGGAACGTTCACGGTTTGTGCTGGGCTACCGGTTGACACAGAGCCTTTTATACTGGGAGAGTTCGGCGGGTGGGAGTGGCTTACGGCCCGAACTCCGTTTTTTTTTTTTCTTGTTTTTTTTTTTTGGGGGGGGGGGGGGGGGGGGGGAGGGGGTCGGGGAAATCTAAAGCAAGATAAACAGGACTCCGGTTGCGTCTTTTGTTTTAACCGCCGCAGAACCACACTGCGCCGACGGCCCCTAGATGTGCGCCGCTGCGCCGACTTTTGGTTCCAAGCCGTGCTTTGAAACCGCCGCCGTGGACTTCAGTCTCGGTTGAAGCGACGGAGTGGTTCTCCAAGTTCAGAGTACAAGTGTGCCTGCTAGGGTGCGACCTACCCTATTTCGAACCCTCGTCCTTGAGTACCGAGCCTTCTACCACCTGGCAGGCCGGTAGTCGGTTTTATTTCGGGGGATTCACATGTCAAATCGCCCTCCGAGAAGGGGGCACGGTGGGGGGGGGGGGGGGGGGAAAGCGGTCGCCCCCCTCCCCCCCCCCCTTGGATCCGCCCCTGGGTTGACAGAAGCCCACGTCGCCCGTATCGGCACTGAGCAGGGTGTCGAACCGAAATTTTTATCGGTTCGGTTCCGGTTCAGGTTCGCAGATTTCGGTTCAGCTCCGGTTCAGTTCCGGGGAGCAAAAAATAACGGTTCGAACCGGTTTGAACCGCAAAACTGAGAATATATTTTCCGCGTTTCTTTGGCAATACCCAATAAGCACTATTTCAACAGTGAAACGAGTATCTAGCTTTTTATCATTCGTAGAATCCACTTTTATTTTCAGATAGAAAAATAAATTGCGTTATTTAATTTAAATGAAACAGTAAAAGAAAGCTAGATTAACATATATGACTCAGCATCTATTTTTTTACCTCAGTCGCATATATTTTATCTGAATCTGAACGTTATCAGTTTGGAGATCACCTAAAATACCTGTTAATGCTGCAACTTTGCGTCGCAGTATTGAAAGTATACTCCTGCTGTGCTTTTGAACTTAGGAATTAATTACAGTGCATAAACTCATGAAATGAGCGCGTCCTCTCCATATATACCCTGAAATCTAGCTTACAAAATACGTTTTACGATATATATGATAACGACTCAACTGAGCTAAAATCAATAATATTTTCAAAATGCCAAAACAGTTTTAGGACAGACCCTTTCATCTACCTTTTATAGGAGCACTGAGCGGCAATAACAACGCTTACTTTCCTGACCAATATTCTTTACACTCAAGACCGTTGTGCATGCAAATAATCATGCAGAAAAGAGGGACCTTTGTACTCAGATCGGATCTGGCCTAAAATAGCGCGTACCGAAGTCAACAATTTTGACATAGCTTGGTTTGAGGTTTATTCTTGTCAAGATATCGGTCAATTCAATTTACAAATAAACATGCCCCTCGCTATTTTTTATATTTTTGTTAAATGGAACAAAGTAGTATTTCATACTCTGCTCGACATTACAGGTACTTAATTGGTCACTTTCTGACGGTCTGCGTGCGCAATCGTCATAGTTCCGCCACGCGCCACTGTGTACTTTGTTTTCGTCCAGCCCACGGACACATAAAATTCTTGTTCACCACACAAAAGGAGAAACAGACTTCTATATGTTTGAGAAGTTGAATATGCGTCAGGAAGACATATGTTATTTAAATCAGTTTCAAAATAAAACATTCGTTTAAGGTTCTCCCAAATGACTTCTATCGAGGATAAAAACGCCGGAAAATATTTGCAGGGCATATATCAGAAAATGTCGGGGTGCATTTACTTATTATGTATATCTTTAGGGTGATCGGCCCTTCATTTATGTTGTCAAGTCTTCAGGCAGCAATAAAATATTTTTTATTGTCATTAATAATTTTGACTGTATGAAGTTCACATAGCCGCTTGAGACTGATATGGAAGGATGGTGCTCGAGAGTACGCCATCTGTTGAGTCTGCGGAACACGCTCTTCTGTTCGCAGTTTAGCAGTGTGAAACACCGGGTCGCGGGCTACGCCAAAAAGGACTGTGTGCTCACATTACAGATCTGAAGACAAATACACGAAATGTACAGAAAGAGAGATAATAAATGGTATTCTTCTAAATAATTCCACACAGGAAGCGTTGCTGCAAAAATCAATGTATAGAAATGCAGGTTTTAAACGTAAACAGGTCCGACGGAACTCCGTCTGCTTGGGTCAAAAATTTGAGAAATACAGACTTTCACCAACCAAGTCATGAAGATTTAGGAGCCAGACGTTTCAATAGGTCCGGCTCAACAAGTCGACAGCCACTTAACCATCGGCGTATGTCAACGGACTAGGGCACTTCGAGAACAAAAAAGACCGAGGACACCTAAGCACTTATAAGTTGTGAAGGCGAAATGATGAATGTCCTTCTTCTGCTCCCTTAGTTCGTCGCTAGCCAATGGGAACCTATCCATCAGATTCCTGCTACACGCGACATTGGGATGGTGGGAGGCGCCTTTTAGCGCGGCTTCAAACCTGATGACGTCGGTTTGCTCCATGGGACAGTTAATGCTTTCGCATTAAAAGTGAAGGAAGCAAACAACACACCGTAGATGGAAAAGAAGCTGCAGCTCTCCACGTGCAGATAGTCGCCCCTGATGAAAATACCTAACCGACTTTGAAACGTCGGACTCCTAACTGTTCAGGACTTGGTTGGTTATCGTCCGTATTTCTCTAATGGAGATGCGTGCAATGATGCTCCTAATTACACATAAATATCGCTAAGAACAGACAATATATTTCTAATTTAAATCACATTTGGACATTGGATTGCACGAGCTCGAAACTTCGCAGAATACTGTCTCGGGAGGCTAAAGTTATATTTGGTTTTACGTGCACTTGTTTTGCGGCCTCATTTTACAACACTGTGCTTTATCAGTCATGCGCACTCTAACATTTTATTAGGCTGCCGCATATCATCGCCTGGCACGTCGCGAGAAGAGACGGCCGCCGTAGATGGGAAAGGAGGGGCGGGGAATCGGGAGCGAAGGGATGGATGGATGGATGGATGGATGAATACGGCTGAGCCCTTTGGATCGGGCGGTAGCTTACGCCACCTAGCCATTTTGTCTTACCCTTTAAGCTTAGAATATTTAAATGTGAAAACTATATTCACTCCGTACTGAAAAGAAAGTGAGGCTATAACTCCCCCTTGCCATCAGTTAATAAGAAAATGCCTAATTTTCTCTCGCTTTCTGCCACCATCCACTTAATCTTTGCTTGGTAATCTCTACTGTCTTGAAATCCACTTTTCCTTCGCTGTCTCTAAAACCCAATGACTTTATTAAATCTATGTTGTCTTCGGTATGCATAGGGTGAAGCCCTTTACAGTAGAGTATCAAGTGCTCAGCCGTCTCGTCCTCCTCTCCACAAGCAGCGCACACTGTGCCCATTTCCTGGTACTTCGCTCTGTATGTTCTGGTCCGCAAAACACCTGTCCTTGCCTCAAACAACAATGAGCTTCCCCTAGAATTGTCGTAAATGCTTTCTTTGGCAATAACTGTTTTGTTTAATCTATAGGTTTCCAGAGCCTTCTTTGTCTGCATTCCCTCTAGCCACCGATCTCTTTCTGTGGCCTTAACTTTCTTCTTAACTGAGACCTGCTCTTCCGTAACCCCACCATAGCCTAAACACTTTCCTCTTAATTTCCTAGTGCGCTGTTTCCATTTTGTGTCTATACTCCTCATGTATACATAGCTGAAAACCTTTCGTGCCATTGCTCCCCACCCATTTGCCTCCACCGATCCTCAAATTCTATCTTGCTCACAGCTTCCCTGCCCTCAAATGACGCCCATCCCATGTCTCCTTGTACTCCCTGGTTTAGTGTTTTGCAATGTGCTCCCAAAGCCAGCCTACCTACTCCACGCTGTTTTATTTCTAGTCTCGCATGCACTTCGGATTTCATGCATAGCACTGCGTTTCCAAAAGTCAAGCCAGGCACCATGACCCCTTTCCAAATCTCTCTCACCACCTCATACCTGTTGTAATTCCAAAGTGCTCCATTTCTCATTACAGCTGCATTTCTGTTGCCCTTACCTTTTATATACTTTTCATGTTCACTGAAATATTCTGCACCATCACATATCCATACTCCTAGATACTTGTATTTACTAGCTCTCTCAACTCTAATATTCTGTATCTTCAGTCTCTCAACATCATCATTGTTAAAAATCATGACTGCTGATTTTTCACTACTGAATTCTAAACCTAATTCCTCTTCTTCCCTACCACAGATGCTCATTAATTCCTGCAAATCTATCCTGTTGTTAGCCATTAGTACAATATCATCCGCATACATCAGTCCCGGTAAGGATTGCTGAATTTTTTGGCCTAGCTTACTGTATACGAAAGGTCAAATCCAAGCCCACTCTTCTCTAGTCTATCTTCCAATCCTCTCAGATACAACATAAACAGCAAAGGCGATAACGGGCACCCCTGCCTAAGGCCTCGTCCTATCTCTATTTTCCCCGTTGCCTTTCCTTCCCATGTTATAATCACCTTATTATCTTTGTAAATGTTCCTTAATATTGCTGTTAGTCCTTCATCTAGGTTTAAGCTCTCCACTATGTCCCACAGAGTTTTTTGGTTCACATTGTCATAGGCACCCTTGATATCCAGAAATGCCAGCCAGAGCTGTCTGTTTTATTTATTTTTTTTTTTGCGCTATTTCTATACACTGTGTTAGAGAAAATATATTGTCCTCCAACCTTCTTTGTTTCCGAAACCCGTTCTGTAACTCGCCCAGTATGCCCTCGCAATCTACCCATTCCTCCAGTCTGTTCTTTATAATCTGCATTACCAACCTGTCAAATACTGGTGTCACGGTTATGGACGATAATTCCTAATATCAGACTTATCTCCCTTTCCCTTATATATCATACTCATCCTACTAAGCCTCCATTCATCTGGAATATTTCCTTTTGTTACCATAGTGCTCACTACCTCCCTTAGTTTTGCCTTAGATTTAGGAGATTGCCTGCTAGCGCCACACAAGAGCGAGCGGCAAACGCAGAAACACTTTTTTCCTCCTTTCTTTTCGGTATCGTGGAGAGGAGAAACTCAACGTCAACCCTTTCCCGTTTCTCCCTACGCCCGCATCTCCGCAACGGTCCTTGAACGCGAAACGCGGCCGTCGGTTTCGTTTAGTCAAAACTGCATGGTTCTTCCGAGG